>BQNB010006770.1:0-13209 GCA_026074375.1 Tanacetum coccineum | reverse complement strand
TCGAGCAATTTTAGGTGGCGTTTAATTGCGGAACACATGTTTTTTTTTTAATTTCTAAAGAAGAGACGCTTTTGTTGTATTTTTAAAAAAAAATGAAAAGATGTTTAGACAGATTTATTTTCACTCATTTTTTTTATATTTAATATTTTTTTTATATTAACTCTTTATATACGATTATAAAAACAATAAAAAATAAAATATAAATGAAATTAATAAAAATTAACTACAATCATAAACATATATTTAATTTGTAGTATACTCGAAATTAACATTACCGAACATATATAAATCTCAATTAGCATTACGTTTTGGTCAAATTTCTTACGTTTTCTTCCGTTTTTTAACTTTTTCGTCATATTTCTTAGGTTTCGCCATTTTTTTACATTTTTGTCCGATTACTTATGTTTTCGTCTTTTTTTTTACGTTTTCGTCCTTGTTTTTTACGTTTTCGTCTGTTTTTTTACGTTTTCGTCCAATTTCTTATGTTTTCGTCTGTTTTTTTTACATTTTCTTCCAATTTCTTACGATTTCGTCCATTTTTGTACGTTTTCGTCATATTTATTACGAGTTCGCCCTTTTTTACGTTTTCGTCCGATTACTTATGTTTTCATCTGTTTTTTACGTTTTCGCCTGTGTTTTTTACGTTTTTGTCTTTTTTTAAGTTTTCGTCTATTTTTTACGTTTCGTCCGATTTCTTACTTTTTCGTCTGTTTTTTTACATTTACGTCCCATTTTTTATGATTTCGTTCGTTTTTTACGTTTTCGTCCGTTTTTTACGTTTTCGTCATATTTCTAATGTTTTCGCCCTTTTTTTACGTTTTCGTCTAATTACTTACGTTTTCGTCTTTTTTTACGTTTTAGTTTGTTTTTTTTACGTTTTCGTCTATTTTGTTACGTTTTCATCCGATTTCTTACGTTTTCGTCTGTTTTTTTACGTTTTCGTCTTTTTTACGTTTTCGTCTTTTTTACGTTTTCATTTGATTTCTTACGTTTTCGTCTGTTTTTTTTAAGTTTTCGTCTGTTTTTTTACGTTTTCATCCGATTTCTTACGTTTTCGTCTGTTTCTTTAAGTTTTTTACCTTTTTTACGTTTTCGTCCGATTTCTTACGTTTTCGTCTGATTTTTACGTTTTTGTTAGATTTTTTACGTTTTCGTTCGATGTTTTACGTTTTTTACGATTTTGTTCGATTTCTTATGTTTTCGTCCGTTTTTTTACATTTACGTCCGTTTTCATTCGTTTTCGTCTGTTTTCTTACGTTTTCGTCCATTTTCGTTTGTTTTTTTTACGTGCTAGTCTGTTTTTTAAAACGAATAAATACGTATAAAACGTAAGAAAACGAAGAAAGTCGTCAAAAAAACAAAAAAAATGTCCAAAACGGAAGAAAACAGAAACATAAGAAATCGGACGAACACGTAAAAAAGGGACAAAAACGTAAGAAATCGAACGAAAACGTAAGAAATCTGACGATAAGTTAAGAAATCAAACGAAAACGTAAGAAATTGGACGAAAACGTAAGAAATCGGACGAAAACGTAAAAATAGGACGAAAACGTAAGAAATCTGACGAAAACGTAAGAAAACGGGCGAAAACATAATAAAACGGACGAAAACTTAAGAAATTGAACGAAGACGTAAAAAACAGACGAAAACGTAAGAAATCAGACAAAAATGTAAGAAATGGGACGAAAACGGAAAAAGCCGGACGAAAACGTAAAAACGGACGAAAACTTAAGAAACCGGACGAAAACGTAAGAAATAGGACGAAAACGTAAAAAAACAGACGAAAACATAAGAAATCTCACGAAAACGTAACAAAACGGGTGAAAACATAAAAAAACGGACGAAAACTTAAGAAATCGGACGAAAACGTAAAAAAGGACAAAAACGTAAGAAATTGAACGAAAACGTAAGAAATCGGACGAAAAAGTTAAAAAAAAAGGACGAAAACCTAAGAAATCGGACGAAAACGTAAAAATCAGACGAAAACTTAAGAAATCTGACGAAAACGTAAGAAAACGGGCGACAACGTAAAAAACGGACGGAAATTTAAGAAATCGGACGAAAACGTAAAAAACGAATGAAAACGTATGAATTCGGACGAAAACATAAAAAAAGGACGATAACGTAAGAAATGGAGAATAGTAAATTGTGGGTTGACCTGACCCATGAGCCGTTAGACCCATTTTTAAAACATGACATGTTTGACCCATGACCCATTTGACCCATGACCCAAACCGACCCAATCCGACCCATTTGTCACATCTAGATAGAGTTAGAATATTGGTACTCACGTTTTATTTGGTTTAAGTTATATTTACGTTTTATTTTGTTAGGGAAAAAAAGAAATGGAGAATAGTAAATTGTGGTTTTTTATTTTTCTATATTAATTTAGAAAATGAGAATTTTTTGTTTTTTTTAAAATATTAAAAAAAAAGTACAACTAATCAAGTTTTCAGTTTTTCTATTCTCAAATGAAAAATTTCCTGAAAAAATGGGATATTTTTCCCCAACTAAACACAGCCTTAGTTTCTCTAAAAAGATTAATTTGGCCGGGAAACTTCGGTATTCTTTAGTTTAGGTGTCGATCGACTCTTAGAGAACTACGTGCAGTGGTACCATATAAGTCTTATAGCTACCGTCACGTCAGCATGTATCCTATAACACTCTTATAATATAAACAGCATATTCAATAAAATTTCTAAAGCCGTATAACACCATGCCAACGTAACCACATTTGTCTCTATATAACACAAGCACACGGTGCTATTTGACGACGCCATTTGAGGAAAAAAACGCATATAGCGTGTGATACACCACTGCACCCAACACTCTTACCCGTTGACCCTTTAGTTTGATCTTTGAAATTCAAAAGTTATCATATACTTTTACGTCGCATCTTCCCCTGTAATATTCCTCATTTTTGTGTGATTGTGTCCACCGTAATATTCCTCATTTTTGTGACCATATTTAAAAGTTATTCGTATTTTAAAACCCAAATTGGTTGTGACCATTTTTGTGATTGTGTCCACCGTAATAGTTTAACTGGATATGCTAGCCATCAATTGGTTGTTTAACTTAAGTTAATATAATAATGACTTTTCAAAAATAATGTATCTTTAAATTTCTAACCCATGCTTGATGCTTTGAAAAAATTGAAAAGGTAAAACGGGTCATTTACCTATATCCTAAAACGCATGCGACAAAAAACCCCTGAGCCCCATATTGGTTGTTTTTGGCCCAACTCAGCTTTGGGCTTCTCTTTTCTCAAAGAACAAAAGGACGGTGAAGGTCGGTGTCTTTTTTTCCTAGTTTTGATTGTGTATACAATATACAAACATAAAGAAACTAAGCAAAATATGGTTTTTTTTTAAGGCGTGATACAATTTTTTTTATCTATTGTATCAAAATTGACGTAAATATAGAAAGAACAAAAAATCCCCTCAAACATGAAAAATCAATATACATAGACCTTTCATTTATTAAAAGAAAATCTACACATAATACTTAATAATAAAGTTACACCGCCGCAACGCGCGGGCTATTTCCCCCTCGTTATCTATATTCTCGATCAGTTGAATAGACTCTAATTCGTTTGTCATGAATTGTTGACCGGTTTAGTTGTCGTTTGTCACTGAAGAAATATAATCACATGGATAATAGTTAAATAACTTAAACTGTACAACGAAATCCTTCATATGATATTCATTGTTTTGAGATGCTCGTGAAAAGTTAAAAGATAAGATCACATTAAAAGCAGGAACTATCTATCGATCCAACTCATTTAAAAGAAGATATCACTCATTAAATATATATAAACAAGCAAAAGAACCTGTGCGTTGCGGCGGGGCTAATTTTTTCCCGAATAATTTTTCTTTTATGTTTCGGGGGTTTTTTTTTGGCAATGCGTTATGACGGGGCTAATTTTTAATATTTTTTTTTTTGTATGATTCGGGGAAAAAAAATTTGCGTTGGGACGGGCTAATTTTTTCCGGAATATTTTCTTTTTTTGGGATGGTTTTGTAAATTTTTTTACGGGAATTTTTGTGTAAGAAAATCGTAAATAGTTAAAAGGTGAGAGTCCGTTTTGTATTTTCTTTTTTACTTTGGGCCAGATTTTAGGCTATTTTTGGGTTTTTTTTGGCTAATCCCAGATATTTCCTTTTTTTGTATGATTCGGGAATTTTTTTTTTGCGTTGGGACGGGTTAATTTTTTCCCGAATATTTTCTTTTTTTGGACCACCTTTTTGTGTTTATGATTATTTCCTTTTCATGTACATATAGTATAAATAAAAATATTTATAACTTAGACATCTAGAGTTTATAGTGTTGGCTACAATTAGATTATTAGTTCCCCCTATTTGATATTTTGTGATAACCTTGCCGAGACACAAAAATGACCGGTGAGATAAACAAAGTCAACTGCGATTATTCGACCAAAGACAAATGGTCAGTTAACAAATCCCTGTTATTAGTCGGCCAACAAATGATCGAAAAAATGCCTTTGGGCGGTACAAATCAACCCCGCCAAACACGCGACTCGTTTCCCCACGTATTTATACAAATTGCCATTTGGGTTTGTTCTGGTAAAATATTTACGCAAATGTCACATCTCGGTCGGTCGGATCGCAATGGAACAACTGCGGTTTGATCTGAGCACTAATAATCAGTTGCCATGAGATCGGTGTTGTTATGTACCGTCAAAGCTTACCCATTTAAATATCAATATAGTTAGTATAGTTGCTATTGTTTTGGCCTATAAAAGCTTAGAGTTACGTCGTCGTCAGGGATTTTTCTTATATTCTGAATATTTGCGCACTAACCCAAAAAAAAACATCATATGTCTGCTGGACAACGTGCCACCAAATCTGCTGCCTACCAAAGAGATATCTCGCTTTGCATTGTGGTGGTGTTGTTGGTCGTCGTCTGGGAGGTTTCAATTAACCATTGGCATTTGTTGGTGCTTGAATATTGGTTTCCACTTTTTGTGGATAGGATTTACTCAGCAACAAATTTTTGCTTAAAGTTTTTTTTCTTTGTTTTCCAGTCATGTACGAGTTAGGCTTTCCTGAGTTCGTCTCTTAATCGATTGTGAGATTAGGTCATAGGAATTGTGTTAAAATTGATCGTGCGAGAAATTCTGTAATTCAAAAGCGTTAGCATAAACTGATATCTTTGAAGAGGGTATTTTTCCTTGGCACTCCAAATCGAAACAAACGTACTCCAAAAACATCAAATCAAATACTAATACAAGTCTACTTTTTCGTTTCATGAGAGAAAGCATGGTCTTGTATTTTAAAGTCTAGAACCATATTTCGCTTCTTTTCATGAGTATGATAGTCCATTGATCGTCGATCGAGCATTGAGGCATATAAGGTCTGTTTACTGTTCAGATATGTTTTTTTTTTCCGCTCTAATTTAATTGTTTCCATGTATCTAATTAATATTCACTAAACTCTTGAGTTCTTAATACAGGTTTAACCATATATAACAGTATATACTTAGCTTAAACTTTTTTTTTCTTTGCAACCTCAAACTAGTGAGGAGATTGGTGCTTGAATCATAATATAGAAAAGAAGCTGATATAATATAGATGAAATCCTACTTGTAACACTATTAAAACTAGTTTCATACAACAAGCATTATATGTTTGTTAGTAAGTGCAATGTACAATTCAACTCCCATTAATATTTGCAACAGCATGGAAATTATGAAGAGGGAAATGAGCATGAAGTGTCATGATTGATTTGTGACAGAAGCCCATGATCTGAAGTACAAAAAGATGCAGAAAAACTTAGCATCATTTTGGATTTTATTCAATTTGCCAAGAAAAGCACCATTTATTTCATTCTTCACTTGTGCCATTAAAATCCCTTTATATATGACTGTATCGATTAAATTTTACGACTACTATTTCTATCATTCTTGTAATTCAACATACATTGGAATGTACAACTAGTCATGAGCATAAAAATATATAAGAGTATATATATTACGATGACTAAAATCCGGTAACGGCGATGAGTTGACAATGATGCGTTGATTGCTGCAACCAAGAACATGCCCCTTCGGTTCAATACTTATATCCGATGAAATACCTCGTATTTTTAAGACTACTAACTATCTCATAATATGCATCGTTCTACCCAAGACTTTTGGCGAAATAACAGATGACTTGTTATTTTTAAGTGTAAATTTGTACATGTCAACCTCAAAGAATAAAAGATGGAGTAATATTTTAACTTAGACCGGGCGTTATGGTGGGTGGTGCAGACGCGAGGCCTAACGACAACACCACCAATGCGAAAGGACATCGCACGATAACTCATCCCCGTGCGCCAAGGTGTTTTAATTTTTTGTTCTTTTGTTGGTTGGGTGTTGCGGAACACCTAACTAAAATTTTTGTTTGTGAGAGTGTGTGTGTGTGGGGTATATTGTGGGCATGCTTGTATAAAGGGAGATATATTTATGTATTTAGTTAGGTGGCGATCACTACGCCATTAAAGGTGGTGGTAAGGTGCTAGCGTTGAAAAACTTATGTGACGTTGAGGTGAATGTGGTAGTCGGATGACCATTATGCGCAGCCTTACATGTGTGGATCACTCGTTTCTCTTGTACGTTACACATATTTTAATTAACACCTACGCCCATATTTTGACGGGTTTAAATAAAATCACAACCACTGAGTAAAAGTTATCTCGTTCTACCGTGAGCCGAGGTACAAGCCTATTGGTAATGCTAACTAAAACTGTTTGGTGTGTGGTAGCCGCGTTATCTAACCAAGTTAGGTTACGTTTGACATCGATCATTATTAACTAAGACAATATGAGAGATTAAAATACTTTGTCATGTATACATATATTTCTTTTGATATTCAACATGTTACTTGTTTCTTTTTGGATACTAGTGTTTGATCATACGAGTATTTTGAAAGTGTTTGATCATACGAGTATTTTGAAAGTGGTATAAAGCCATGTTACTTGTTTCTTTTTGGATACTAGTGTTTGATCATACGAGTGTTTTGAATGTGAACTGGTGGGAGTAAAGTGAAAGAAAATTGCAAATGGGCATTAAATGTGGGGGAAAAGAGGACCATATGCATGAGATTGACATCACACACTGCAAAAGAGAGGGACAAATTGGAAGCATCAAATACAGTTAAGCATGTGACATACTGATCTTCCCTGTTTTACCTTGATTATTTTTCAAAGAAAGAATGTTTGTTTACAAATATTAATACCTAAAACTTGTGACTTATGATAAGTCTAATACAGTAGCATGTTATATACAGTGTTGTGTTTTTATAATATCAAGATAAATAAAGATTCAAGAACGACCAATGAAACCCATAACCTGTAATTATAGGAGAACGAGAAACCAAAAAAAATTGCACGGGCAGTCCATGTCCTTTAACCTTTATATATACGGACTCGTACACATGTACAAGCCCCAAGATCGGCAGGACACAAACCGCACAAAACAACATCGGTAGCACAAGACCTAAATGAGGTGTATAGTTTTGTAAAAGAAAGTTCGTTATTGTTTGTTCGTATATTTGAGGAGGTTTGTCCAACAATTTTTTTTTTTTTAACCATGGTTTCCGACGCATTGTCTGACTAATCCACGATATTTAAACTTACCGCCACACAGACTCAAACCAGGTAAAGCTCTCACTTTTCACGTAATCCACGTACCCACAAATGTGTTCAATCATGTTTTTATGTTTCTATTCTACAATGTACGGTAGCTACTCTATGTGCACTTTTCTACTTTTCTACTATAACAACTTTGACTTGCAAGGGCTTTAACCAAATGGTAATCTTGTTTTCTAAAAGTCATATTGGTGCCCTTGATGGGTTTGTTAATTAGTTGGAACACTTTCGCGGATCATTTTTGATTGATTGCACGAGCAAGCCAGCAAAGCCCCGACGCTTAATCGCTTCATTTAGGCACCTACCGACACTAAAGCCCAAATTAGCACTTCTCAGATCATGTGAGGCCTCTCTAGCGGAGCTGGGCGCCGGGGCCCTATATCATTTTTGTACAACCAAAACATACATCTAAAAGTCACATCCATCTGAAACAATATTAGACAGAGAATAAATGTCAAACCTAAAAAGATTAGTGGCAGGATCTCAAAAGCCAAGAAAACAAAACTCTCATCATGCTTTCTGTCCTTGTCCTTTTATATAGAAAGTGACATATCAAAACACCATCTTTAATTTCACACCCAACCTCATGAGTCAAAGTCAAACCCACATTAATATCTATTCATTGACACAGAAATGATCAATTCTAGTACATCATCATGTGTTATGAGTCGTACCCTTTCTAGGGTTTTCAAAAAGATAGACCCTCTATAAATAGTTGAACCACTTATCTTCATCATATAGTGGTTCTCATTAACCTAAAACCCTTTCACTACAAACCATTTTCTCTTTGGTCCTAGCTAGCTAGCCATGGCTACACTTTTGTTTCTCATGATCATGTGTGATCATGTTCCAAGTGACCATGCTAACTTGATAGAGCAAGAAAAAGTAATTTGATAAAATTGTTGGCGGTATCCCTCCTGAGCTTATTCTTCTTATACTAATTTTCACTTTTACCCAACTTTGAGGTCAAGACCTTCTTTTTCTTGACCTTGCAAGCCCTCTTTTGTGATACTTGGCATAAGCAACTTTGATATGAGGCGTAGAAGCAGGGCATCTGCTAGAAAAGATTAATTATATAAACATTTGTTTAATTATTATGTTGCGTATATGTAAGTTAGTCTATAAGTTTTATCTTTGAACCGTAAAGGATTCGTGACTTCTTAAGTTGTATGTTTGAAATGTAAAGAATTCTTTTTTCCTTCATATAAGTGTAATGATTTTTACTAGCTTAAATAAGAAGGAATAAATTTACTTAAATGTTGTGTTGCCCTCTGAAGACCAATGCTTATACAAGTTTTTGTATCATACTTCTTTGCTTTGTACTAGTGATAGAATGAGTAAGTTAAGTTAACAAATGTCAAATTATTTTTAATTCAATAGATATATATTCTAATTTATCGTATGAAATATGGTTGGAATCTTGCCATGAACGGAATTGTTTTGTAGTCTGTATGATTTGCATGGAATAAAAAAGTGAGTATTATACGCTTAACGAATACTTTATTTTTTCAGTTTTTCACAAGCAACAGATTCACCTGTTTTGTGAGATATATACCCACAAAGCTTTGATCATCTCAGTTGTCTAAAGTTGTCTAGATAATTTATAAAATAGAAATCAAAATCCGATATCCTAGACGATAGATCATAGATGTGATTTGTAAGTAAAACGCCATTTTTTTAAATTTTTTGCTACCAATGTACACCATGTAAACCATATTAAACCTTCTCGTGTTGATGTTTCGATATTTCTAGGCTAACAATCTCACATTTTAGATTGACTTAAAATTAAACTTATTAACAAATAAAATCAGTCCTATAATAAATCATGCAAATGGATTTATCAAGCCTGGACTATTTGGGCCCAGTAATGGATCTAAACCAAAGAGGGTTTGGTTTCCAAATCCAAGGCTTGATGTTATTTTATTTTGTTTAATTTTTTGGGCTTAAAAAAACTTAGTCAAATTGTAGATAGGAAATATAAAAAGGGCAAAAGATTTAGTAACAGAGATTAACCTAGTAATCAAAATTGTGATTAGTATAAGCTAGTATTAGTGTTTGCTAGCATCTGTAACATTTTCATATCGTTATCATGATATGTAACCACCAAGATAGTATCCGTAAATGTATATCGTTCCATGTTGTTAGCATATGATGCGACAATCTTTGGTTGATGAATACGTATACTTGAGCAATGGATTTATCGTATGGCCTCGTGCGTCTCGTGCCACACATGAAATTGCTAGCCATGGTTTTTTTTTTTCAATAGAACCCAGTGGCTAAGCCCAGGCAGTACATATTTGATGGGTCTGTATACTTAGATTGGCATGCATACACAATATATATCCAGACTAAAAAATAGAAACTATCATACAAGGGTGTTGTCACTGCACAAGTAAAGTTTATTTAAATAACAGACATATATAATTATAAATATAAATTTGTGCAATGCATTAAAACTAAATTCGAATTTGAAATCATGAATCGTCCTAAACTAGATAACCAAGAACGAAGAGCAAAACTTATTAGTTCACAAAATCAACCTTTTGATCACATTAATCTAAAACTTTTCCCAGTAAACGCTTTGAATTCTTCAGGTTCTTTCTTCGGTTGAACCTTGGATTGGTCATTCTCCTTCACCTTCGTAGCCGCTCGCCTAGCCTGCCCCATAAATGGCGTAAACTCAGTTTGTTGCTTGTTTGCTACGTTTGATTCTTTTATCCCCAAATTCTTCATAAATTCTTCAACAGATTCACCATCTCTTGTAAAAATCATTGTTTTCTTCTCAGGTTCTTTATAATCTAGAGGCGTTGCAAAATCGACCTCACAATCTGTATCAAACAACGCTATTGCATGTGATGATGGCTTAGTTTCCACAATATCAATCAAATACTTCTCATCCTCATGATTAATCACGATAGTATCACCAGGTGTTAAACAAGCAAAATCCTTAAAAGCTTTTTCTAGCAACGATTTATGATTTGAAAGCATGGTGAACTTAGTAGCATGCGGTTGTAACTTAATGTAAGTTCCTTGAAGAAGACTCGTGTTCTCGATGTTCACCACTTCACCATCTTGTAGTTTCATGTTTTCCATCATCCACTTGGGCATGAAAACAACCCCCTCATCAGCCGTAAACTCTATAACACCGCAATGGGAATGAAGCTCAGTGTCGGGCTTCTTAATGCAAAAAGTCATAGGGTAAACAACGTGACCACGGTAAACAAGTTCATCAAGAACGGATGGCGGCAAGATGATCTTGTTTCCAGCCTCTAGATGGTTTTTTTCGATAAATGGATAACACATGTATGATCGGTTGTGATTGTTAGTTGGCGGTTCGACTTCCATAACCCACTCCGTGTCCGTGGTGGAGAAGGTGTTTTCGATATTAGCTTGGATCGCCTCCGTGAACCAATCCCAATCCGTGTGCTCCATAGTCGTGGAGATGGTTCCATTACGCGCTTCGGTGTCGCCAATGTAAGGGTCTCCGGCGAATAAAGTTGGATCAAAACAATCGGAAAAATCCATGATATAAAGCTAAAAGATCGTCGAACGAGTATGGGTTATGAAGAACGAGTATGGGTTATGAAGGATATTGGAAAGTGTTTTTTACGTGGTATTATTTATAGGATTGGAAAGTAAGTCGGTTGCGGTAATATAACTTTGAGTTAAATACATTTTGGTCCTTGTGGTTTGGTGCGTTCTTCACTTTTGGTTTAAAATTCAAAAAAGTTTTGGTTTTGGTTCAAAAACATAGTTTCGTTTTACTTTTAGTCCAATCCCGTGAATTTGGACTAAAAGTTTTGAACTAAAAGTAGAACGAAACTATGTCTTTTGGACCAAAAGTGTAACGAAACTATGTCTTTTGGACCGAAAATGAAACGAAACTATGAGTTTTGTACTCAAACTAAAACTTTTTTGAATTTTGAACCAAAAGTGAAAATGCACCAAACCACAAGGCCCAAAAATGTACTTAACTCTATAACTTTTTATAGGATTGGAAAGTAAGTCTTGATATTTTATATCAAGAGTAAATTACACAAATGGTCCTTGTGGTTTTTGTTAACTTTAACCTTTGGTTCTTTAACTTCTTTTTTGCACGGATCATCCTTACTCTGAAACCCTTCACACTAACATTGTGATTTTAAGAAATCACATGTGATTGTGATACAAATCACATGTGATTTTTTCAGACGTGATTAAAAAAAATGGGAAAAAAAGATCGCCGAAAGTATCGCGACGAGTATTTTTTTTATCTTTTTATAAAGGGGCACTTCTATATACTTTCGACGAATTTTTTTCAGTAACGTCTAAAAAAATCACATATGATTTAATGAAATCACATGTGATTTGTATCACAAATCACATGCGATTTTTTCAGACGTGATTAAAAAAAATCGGGAAAAAAGTTCGTCGAAAGTATCGCGACGAGTATTTTTTTTATCTTTCTATAGAGTGCACTTCCATATACTTTCGACGAACTCTTTTTTTGAATTTTTTTTTCCAATCATGTCTGAAAAAATCACATGTGATTTGTATCACAATCACATGTGATTTTATGAAATCACATGTGATTTTTTTCAGACGTGACTGAAAAAAAAGTTCGTCGAAAGTATATAGAAGTGCCCCTCTATAGAAAGATGATTTAATTCTCGTCGCGATGGTATATTTCGTTTTGCGTAACGATTAACGGTTTGTGAGATATTTAATTTTTAAAAAATAGGATGAAAGTGAGTTTTTTAATTAAATTAAAATAAGAATTAATATAAACCATTAGATGGAAATAAAATGGATGGACGAGATGAAACAATTTGTTTTTTTTAGACCATGTTCCTTATGGAACTTTTCTCTACTTTATATAATCAACCTTTTCATCATATTAATCGAAAACTCTTCCCAGTAAAAGCTTTGAATTCTTCGGGTTGTTCTTTCTTCAGTTGAACCTTGGATCGGTCGTTCTCCTTCACCTTCGTAGCCGCTGCTACAACTTGCTCATTGAACCGCCTTGCCTGCCCCATAAATGGCGTAAACTCAGTTTGTTGCTTGTTTGCTACGTTTGATTCTTTTATCCCCAAATTCTTCATAAATTCTTCAACAGATTCACCATCTCTTGTAAAAATCATTGTTTTCTTCTCAGGTTCTTTATAATCTAGAGGCGTTGCAAAATCGACCTCACAATCTGTATCAAACAACGCTATTGCATGTGATGATGGCTTAGTTTCCACAATATCAATCAAATACTTCTCATCCTCATGATTAATCACGATAGTATCACCAGGTGTTAAACAAGCAAAATCCTTAAAAGCTTTTTCTAGCAACGATTTATGATTTGAAAGCATGATGAACTTAGTAGCATGCGGTTGTAACTTAATGTAAGTTCCTTGAAGAAGACTCATGTTCTCGATGTTCACCATTTCACCATCTTGTAGTTTCATGTTTTCCATCATCCACTTGGGCATGAAAACAACCCCCTCATCAGCCGTAAACTCTATAACACCACAATGGGAATGAAGCTCAGTGTCGGGCTTCTTAATGCAAAAAGTCATAGGGTAAACAATGTGAC
>BQNB010006769.1:68585-96181 GCA_026074375.1 Tanacetum coccineum | reverse complement strand
AGACAGTTTAATAATAAAAAGATGGTAAAACCAGTGTGGAACTATACTCAAAGGGTGAATCACTAGAATTTTTCTAGAATGACTCACTCCAGTCCTAAAAGGAACATGGTTCCAAAAGTAGTATTAATGAGGTCAGGCTTAGTATCACTTACTACTGCTAGACTAGTTAATACCGCTCAACCCAAAACAACAGTGAATAGTATAAGACAATGACAAATGTTTTTAACGAGTTGGAAAATGACTCGCGCGTTGCAGCAGGGGCATCATGCTATTTAGACCCAAAAGGTGTAAAATATGAGGTTTCCAAAAGTATGTGCATGTAAGCATGTTAGACATACCTCTGATGTTAATGTATTCTGATGCAATTTATAAAGATACACCAGAACGATTATTATAACTCATCACATAATGGTTGAACTTATACGAATAATAAGGTCTTAAAGTTATATATAACCCGATCCAAAGTACTAATGTTCCTAAACTGATTTCAAAATATGAAATACATACAAATTAATAGTCGCTACCGGGACTGTAACATTGTTTGCTACTGGGTGTAAGCTCTTGTTTCTCATTTGGTTCATTTTTCGTCAGCGGATGGTGAGAGCAACACCTATAATCCCAAGAAAAGCCTCTATAATATTTGTAATGCCCTGAACGTACGAAGGAAAGTTTGAGGATCAAGTATGCAAATGATATTTCAAGCAGTCAAGAAAACAGTACAATGAACATACCAAAAGTATACTTACATGTTCAGGTGATATATCTTGGTGCATACAATAATGTCCCGCAACCAAACAAACAACATTTGTGCTGCTCGAAACGGATCAGACCTGGTTGACACAAAATATCCAATCAGTTTAATATAACCAAAAATGTAAGTCTATACCTGATGAGGTTTATCAACCGTGAATGCCTCTAAGTCTGTTTCATAATCATATATGGGATTTACAGAAGCACGCTTCAAAGAAATTATCTGAATACATGATTTCATACAAAGTTTATAAAATTGTATCAAAGTTATATATGAATAGTTAATTATTTTCCTAACCTGAATTTTATTTTGTAGAGATTGGACATAGTTTTCATCCAACATAAGAGCCTTTCCTGTTATATGTTTGTAAATTATGACATAAATATTTTATATTTCCAATATAATGATGATTAATCTGTACAAATTAAAAATAAAATGTGTACCTTGTCACACCCTGATGGCTGATACAATGGGTCGCAAGGTCTACATCTTCTCAATTATCTTTTATCTTCTCACCTAAAATGTATCGTATTGGTGTTCCGGTCGTTAATATCTTTTATGCTAATATTTACACACTAATATATACAAAGAAATCAAGAACGATATATATAAAGAACTTATATGTAATTGTGAGACCTGTAAATAGAACGTGCAAAATGAACTTGTCGAAAAGGGACTGACAGAATCTATATTCGAACATATCAGAAGCTACATCATTTTTCACGCTTATCTCTAGCAGAACCCATATGTTTACGAACAACCCACGAATCCGCGTCTCATCGATTGCTCAAAATCCTAATTACAATACTTATCACCAAAAATCATCACGCGCCTTTGCATCGTTTCACCTCAATTTCAATACCTAATCAGCTAATCCCCATACACAAAACACCAAAACCAAACATATCACTAAATCAACAACCCAATTATAATCACAACATCAATAACAACCTAAACAAATAAATTAAAAAGCATACCAAAACAACAAACGGGCGAAACTCATCAGAGCCTTCACTCCGTGTTGGCGCATCTCAGTAACATACTCATATATCACAAAATACATTCAAATGATGAATAACAACATTTATAAAAACAGTAGCCCCGAACACTTGAATACACAAATAAAGAAATTAAAAGCTTTCATAATGATGATCATAAACTCTTGTTGTTAATGCTAATCCTCTAGATAAAGGTTCTCTCTTTTTCTTTTTCCACAAAGTTACAAAGCAACTTCCTCCGCAATTGGCATTCTTTTTCTTATGAGCATATAAATAGATTCAACTTCAGGTTTATATGATTATTTAGAGTACAACTTTTATTTTTGCATAACTTTATAGAAGCTAAAACATGTCTGATTTAATACATTATTACTCTAATCTCATTAGATGCCTTTCGATTGTTTTCTTGTTCACATAGACATTTTCATTATGCACATCTAAATAAAGAATTATATAAGTATTAATAAGCTTAAATTGATTTCTTAAATGTCTATGAATGAGATGAGATGAGTACCAAACTACCAATACTAAGCTAAAAGATACCTTTATTGCCGCCTTCTCCATCTATTTATGTTCGTCAATATCGTGTGCAATCCTAAAATGTGCTAAGACATGAAGTCGCGACACACGAACATAGCAACAATTACTGGCACCTGCAAAAAATATCAAAAATTATCATTCATATATATTTCATTAAAGCCACTTTTTATAATCAATTATGCTAACTTTCATTCAAATATAGATTACATCCAAATATATCTCATTCACCACATAACTAAACATAAACCCCTGATTTTTTTTATAAATATAATGAAAAAACAAATTTTCTTCCAAAATTAACCACAAACCACAAAATTAAACCACATACCTGCAAGGCCATGACTATCAAATAGCTCAAACCAACAACACCCAAAAGGCCTAATTCATTGAAAACGAATCGAGTAAAAACGCGGGAACCAAAAACCCTTTAAAATTAAAACCCTAACTAACAGCTCTATAATGAAAAGACAGTGATTATTTTTTAGAAATTTAATCAATACCAAATAATGAAAAGCTACTTGTGTAGGTCTCATATAATGATTAAAGAAAAAAATCAAACCTGCTTGAAGGATATAGAGCCTGTATCCATCTTCTATCCTGCCAGCAACTTGTGGATTTTAGATCGGAAGTTTATGTGTGCGCCTCCTTTGTGTGTGTTGATTATGGGTGTATATCGAAAGTTTATGTGGATGGATCTGGAAGATTGGGGAAGAATGATGAAGATAGCGGTGTTGAGGCAGGATAACACAGTCAATGGGTTGGGCCCAAGACACACAATGGGCTGGACTATACATGTGTGGTAAATTGTTTGGGCTATCACTCTTTGACTGTAGCGTTACTGTTTTACTGTACCACGGCTTTTAGTATATAGATCAATAAAGCACATTCAACTGTTAGAAGGCCCATTAACAACAATACAACAACTAAAAACAGTAATTTTAATAAGAGGGTTAATACTGTTAGTGGTAAGAATGTTAATACTGCTAGGCCAAAAGCAATAGTTAATGCTGCTAGGCCAAAAGCAATACTTAATATTGTTAAGGGAAACCAGGTTAATGCTGTTAAGGCTTCAGCTTGTTGGGTCTGGAAACCAAAGACTAAAGTAATAGACCATGTTTCTAAACACAATAGTGCATCAACCATTCTGAAAAGGTTTGATTATATTGATGCACAAGGCAGATCCAAGTCAGTGATGGCTTGGGTCCCCAAAAGAGACTGATTTTCTTACCACATGTGCAGGGAAATCCACAAATGGATTTACAGGACCAAGGTGTGATTGATAGTGGATGCTCAAGGCATATGATAAGGAACATGTTCTATCTTACTGACTTTGAAGAAATTGATGGAGGATATGTTGCCTTTGGAGGTAATCCCAAAGGAGGGAAAATCACAGGCAAAGGTACAATCAAAACTGGTAATTTAGATTTTAAGAATGTGTATTTTGTAAGAGAGTTACAGTTTAACCTCTTTAGTGTCTCACAAATGTGTGACAAAAAGAATAGTGTTCTCTTTAATGACACTGAATGTATTGTTTTATCTCCAAACTTTAAGTTAACTGATGAAAGTCATGTTTTACTTAAAGTTCCTAGAAAGAACAATATGTATAGTGTTGATTTAAAGAATATTGTTCCTAAAGGAGGTCTAACTTGTCTCTTTGCAAAAGCCACATCTGATGAATCTAAACTTTGGCATAGAAGGCTTGGACACATAAATTTCAAAACTATGAATAAACTGGTTAAGGGAAATCTTGTAAGAGGTTTACCTTCAAAACTTTTTGAAAATGATCAAACCTGTGTTGCTTGTCAAAAGGGAAAGCAACATAGAGCTTCTTGTAAGTCCAAAACAGTAAGTTCAATCAGCCAACCTTTACATATGTTGCACATGGATTTGTTTGGTCCAACATTTGTAAAAAGCTTAATGAAAAAGATGTATTGCCTAGTTGTCACAGATGATTACAGTAGGTTTAGTTGGGTTTTCTTTCTAGCTACTAAGGATGAGACTAGTGGCATTCTTAAGTCCTTTATAACTGGAGTAGAAAATCTAATAGATCAAAGGGTTAAGGTAATTAGGTGTGACAATGGAACTGAGTTCAAGAATAAGGAGATGAATCAGTTTTGTGAGAGAAAAGGTATTAAGAGAGAATTTAGTGTAGCTAGAACTCCTCAACAAAATGGAGTAGCTGAGAGGAAAAATAGAACACTAATTGAGGCTGCTAGGACAATGCTAGCTGATTCTAAGCTACCTACTACTTTTTGGGCTGAAGCAGTTAATACTGCTTGCTATGTGCAAAATAGGGTATTAGTAACTAAGCCTCATAACAAGACCCCTTATGAACTTTTTCTTGGTAGAAAACCAGCTTTAGGCTTTATGAGACCATTTGGGTGTCCTGTTACAATTCTCAATACCATAGATCACTTAGGCAAGTTTGATGGTAAGGCTGATGAAGGATTCTTTGTTGGGTACTCAATCAATAGTAAAGCATTTAGAGTATTCAACAGTAGAACTAGGATAGTTGAAGAGAACCTGCATGTCCAGTTTAGTGAGAATACACCTAATATTGCAGGAAGTGGACCAAATTGGCTTTTTGATATTGATGCACTAACAAAGTCAATGAATTATAAGCCAGTTGTTGCAGGAAATCAGTCTAATGGTAATGCAGGTACAAAAGCATGTGATGATGCAGGTAAAGCTAGAATGGAGACAGTACCTGGCAAAGATTACATTCTGCTACCATTGTGGGGTACTATAATGGCGGGTTGTATTCTGGGACAGGTGGGGAGTGCCAGGTAGAGCATTTAATGACTTGGGTGCTTATAGAGGGCTTCGAGGAGGGGGAGTGTGGGCTGTTTAGTGAATGGATGGGGCGCAGGGCTTCGAGACGTGGGCGACTGGGGAGTTCGCTAACACGCTTGTACTCATTTATTTAGTACCCATGTTAATGGAATCCTTTTACTCAGCCTTTACCTATTTTAACATTTCCCTTGTGATATATGGTATCCTGAGAATTGTAAAAACATGACACGCCTAAATGGTCTTCCAAATCTAAAGATGTGATTTTTCTACCAAGAAAAAGTTCAATAAGGGGGTCCTTGTTATGAGGCTTAGATTTGCTAATACCCTATTTGAACTCTTAGCATAGAGTTATTAATCTGCTTCAGCCCTAAAGAGTAGGTTAGCTTAGAATCAGCTAGCATTATCCTAGCAGCCTTAATTAGTGTTCTATTTTTCCTCGCAGCTACTCTATTTTGTTGAGGAGTTCTAGCTACACTAAATTCTCTCTTAATACATTTTCTCTTACAAAACTGATTCATTTCTTTATTCTTGAACTCGGTCCCCCACCCCCCCCCCCCCCCCCCCCCCCCCCCCCCCCCCCCCCCCCCCCCCCCCCACCCCCACTCTCACATCCCCCCCCCCCCCCCCCCCACCACCTACCCCCCCCACCCCCTTGACCTTAAACCTTTTAATCTTTTAGATTTTCCTACTCTAGGACCTTAAGAATGCCACTAGTCTCATCTTTAGTAGCTAGAAAGAAAACCCTACTAAACCTACTGTAATCATCTGTGACAACTAGGAAATACATCTTTTTCATTAAGCTTTTTACAAATGTTGGACCAAACAAATCCATGTGCAACATATGTAAAGGTTGGCTGATTGAACTTACTGTTTTGGACTTACAAGAAGCTCTATGTTGCTTTCCCTTTTGACAAGCAACACAGGTTTGATTATTTTCAAAAATTTTTGAAGGTAAACCTCTTACAAGATTTCCCTTAACCAGTTTATTCATAGTTTTGAAATTTATGTGTCCAAGCCTCCTATGCCAAAGTTTAGATTCATCGATTGTCGGTTTGCCAACAGGACAAATTAGACCACCATTAGGAACAATATTTTTTAAATCAACAATATACATATTGTTCTTTCTAGGAACTTTAAGTAAAACATGACTTTCATCAGTTAACATAAAGTTTAGAGATAAAACAATACATTCAGTATCGTTAAAGAGAACATTATTCTTTTTGTCACACATTTGTGAGACACTAAAGATGTTAAACTTTAACTATCTTACAAAATACACATTCTCAAAATCTAAATTACCATTTTGATTATACCTATGTTGTGATTTTCCCTCCCTTTGGGTTACCTCAAAATGGGGCGGACCCCGGGGTGGTTCGGGGCTGGGGGCCCCCCCCCCACCCCCTGAAGTGCCCCCACCGGAGGGCAAACATTATCCTCCATCAATTTCTTCAAAGTCAGGACATGTTCCATGTCATGTACCTTGAGCATCCACTGTCAATCACTCATTTCTCCTATAAATCTTGTTGTGGATTGCCCTGCACATAAGGTAAGAAAATTAGTCTTTTTTGGGGACCCAAGCCATCACTGACTTGGATTGCTTTGTGCATCAATATAATCAAATTTTTTAAAATTCATTGATGCACTGTTGTGTTTAAAAACATGGTCTATAACTTTTATCTTTGGTTTCCAAACCCAACAAGCTAAGGCCTTAACAACATTAACCTGATTTCTCTTAAGAGCATTAAGTACTACTTTTGGCCTAGCAGTATTAACTCTGGTTACATTAACAGCATTTAGTACCTGCTTTTGGCCTAACAGTATTACCTTTTGATTGAAAATTACTGTTTTAGTTGATGTTTTGTTGTTTAATGGGCCTTCTAAGTTAAATGTGACTTTATTAAAAACATTTTTCATTGGTTTTGTACTATTCACTATTGTTCTGGGTTGAGTAGTATTAACTAGTCTAGTAGTAGTAAGTGATACTAGGCCTGACCTCATTAATACTGCTTTTGGAACCATGTTCCTTTTTGGGATGGGGATGAGTTCATTCTAGAAAAATTCTAGTGATTCCACCCTTTGAGTATAGTTCCAGTTTGGTTTTACCGTTTTTCTATTATTGAAACTACTCTCTGATGGTTTTCACAATCTACTGCAAGGAGTGATCAAAACTTCCACACACATAGCAAGCTTTGTTTATCATCTCAAAATTAGTCCTTAATCTTTGAGACATCATGTAATTCTAGTTTCTTTGGTTTCTTCTAGGACTATGTGTGTTCAGCCTATTTTGATCACTATGTTTAATAGTTGTTTTCCTAGGAGATTTTACTTGCTTTTTAGATTTAACAAACTCTATTTTAGCTCATAACTTAGGTTTTAACAATTTTCTTCTTTTCTTCAGGCTTATTGACTAAGCTTCATTCTACTATCTGATATCAATCCTTAATAATTGGTAGCACCATTTATTCTTACTAACTGCTTTAGCTTTTGTTGATGTTGCACTAGCCTTAGATTCCACTTAGTCTCAACTATAGGCTCCATTAACTGTGAGGGCTCATAAACTATAGGTTATGTAAAAAAACTCTCTAGACAGTAATGACAAATCAACGTTTTGGAGCATAAATTTATCCTGTATAGGAGAGGTAGACACAGCATTATACCCTTAACCTTTCTTGCATTTTCAAACTACCTGACAGTCTATTTATGATTGCTTAAGCTTTTAGGATGATTCTTAAAATTTTTACTGTGAGCATGAACGTTTCATCTTTTTTTTAACGCCATTTCCAACTTCCTCCTAAGCTCGTAATGGCTACTACTCTTCAATGAATCACACAATTTTAAGGGACCTTGATATCTTTCACTCTAAAAACAGACTCATTTTGTCTTATACTGAGAAAAGTCTTGCTCTGCTAGACCTCTTAAACCTGATTTTATAAGCAATAGCATTTAACTTAGATGTCCTTAAGTCTTTTAACAGTTGTTCATTTTGTTCTTTAATAATTTTAACATTTTCCAAACAAGATGATAAAATAGTTTGAATTAGTAGATACCTTAGAGTTAGAATTGTAGACGAGTAAGCCATATGTGCAAAGTTATGTTGGTAGGGACTTATTTGCTTGATTACTCCAATTCATAACCAGAACCTAATCACAGATTCCTAAATCATTAGAAGCAGTTGTCTCCACCTGGCACAACCTTCTTGTGTTCTCCCTATTTCTTGTTTTCTTAGTCATGGAGCCTGCCACTCACCTTGCAACGTGTCCTTTATGGCAGTTGTTAATGCTTTACTTGGACCCTATCAACCCATGGTCTCAGTACCTTAACAGAAAACTCTTCCTTTCAGTGTTCTTCCAAGAATTCCTTGCCCTTGCCCTCATTGTTAGCATAGCCATCTGCCACCTCAAGTCTATCTCTTCTAAATCATCAAGATTAATTTATTGCAAGTCCTCATTGTCAAGTTGTGGAGTGTTTGGTTGACTTGTAAAGAAAGCACAGATAACAGCATCACTCAAGTTACCAATTTTTGTTGAGTTAACAGCAGTAGCTTGAGTGATAGCAGTTGTAACACCATGAGCAGTATTAACTGCTCCATTTGTACTGCTGGTGCTGTTTGAGGACACAAAGGCTACGTTTTGTGTGCTTGAGCTTGATGTCCCTTTGACCTCTAGTTCATAGATCTTCAGGTTGTTATAAAGATCATCCAAGCTTAATGTATCTATCTTAGGCGTGTTCCTCCACACAATGGTATGTGTGTTCCATTCTGGTGATAAACTTCTTAAGAACTTCTGATTCACATCTTCTTGTGAGATACTTTCACTATGAATCTCCAACTTACTGATAAGTTTTTGAAGCCTATCAAAGGTTTGATCTAATACCTCTAAGCTAGATGCAGTAAAATTTTCATACTGCTGCTTTAGAAGATTCCTCTAAGTCTTTTTAGTAGCAGCATTCCCTCCAAACCTCTTCTCAATAGCCTGCAGCAATGACTTGACATCTTTGATGGAGTTAAACTTCAATTAATGTTCATTAGGGATGCCCATCAATAAAGTGCTTTTTGCCTTCAGCTCTAACCTCTTTTGTGCCTTTTCTTCAGCAGTTGAAGGAGCAATTGTAGTCTCAACACCTTCAACAACCTTTTTTTTATTGGAGGTGCATTACCATTCTCTATGACTTCCCATAGAGAATAATCAATCATCTGGATGTACTATTTCATCATCATCCTCCTAAGCTCATACTCACCTGGTTTGAGCATAGGCACTTTTAATGCAGCCACCATATGTACTGAGTCTTGATCCATGTCTTCTTAGCAAAGTTTCTCAAAGCAACAAGCTCTGATACCACTTGTTGATCCCACTTTAATGGATCTTGAATTCCTTAGCTTGTGTAAGGTTTAGTTATGCAAGATAATCCTACACAACTATGATAGAAACTTTGTTGATAATACTAAAGATTATGCGAAATCTAATCTTTAATATAAGAAGAATTCTTCAATGAAACAATAATTCTAATAAGCACACAGATTAACAAACAAAAGCTTCAATATATTAATACGAATACTCTAATTATTATTAAGGTTACAAAACCTTAAAGCTATGACAACTATATGAATGACTCGTTTTTTTATACATAGAATTCTATACCCTAGGACCTCCTTTTATACACCAAGGAGTCCTAATGGGATTACAATATTTTCCTAAGTTATCATGATCTTCTAAACAAATAACTTATAAGTATCTTTTACAAAAATATCTCATACATATCACATAAGCAATCTTTATCTTTTCTCTGAGCAGTCTTTATCCTTTCAGCAGTTGTAACTTTTATACCAGCAGCATTAACTTTCAACACCAACAGTAGTAACTTTTGTACCAGCAGTACTAAATTACACTAGCAGTACTTACTTTACTCTAGCAGTACTAACATTACTAGCAGTAGTAACTAGCAGTAGTAATATACACTTGCAGTAGTAACTTACACTAGCAGTACTAACTACTTAGCATATTTTTCATCAAGATTACTAACAACACTAATTTATGCTTAGCAACTGTAACACAAACCTTAACAACAGTAACTTCAAGAAGGCTTTTAATCCCAACAAACAAGTATAGGCCCACAAAGATCCATGTTCAGAAGATATAGTTTTTCATGCTTTTGCCCATTGCACATGCCGAACACATATGGTCTTTTTTAAATTTCAATTTGGGAATACCTCATACGAGACCATTTTTTGCCAAATGATTAATAGCACCAAAGTTCAAATGTGACAATCGTCGGTGCCATAACCAGGATTTGGTCTTTGAGGCTTTGGACAAGAGACAAATTAGAGAAGACGCCATCATATCCCCAATTGACAATGTATAAAGGTTGGTTTCTCAAGATCCTGAGAGTAAATCAACACCTTCCAAATTACGAACAAAGCACGTGTGTTTTTTGAAAGCTACTTCAAGATCTAAGTCGCAAAATTGACCAATGGAGTTTAGATTGTGTCCTATTCCTTTCATATAATAAACCATTGAAATTGTGATATTCCCTATCTGATAGTCACCATACCCCATAATCTTTACAATCTAGTCGTTACTGAACTTGACAGTACCGAGAAACTTGTGAATAAAATTGGTGAGCTAAGAGCGATCTCTAGTCATGTGCTTTGAGAATCCGGAGTCCAAATACCACAAAATAATTTGGACAACCTAAGATCGACAAGATAAGAAGAAGATGAAGCAACTGAAGTATTGGATTCTCGAGATGTACCGGGTTTTGTTTTGTTAGAAATCATAGATTTTTCAATCTTAGGTTTGCTATTAGAACCATTAGTCTTAGGTACCTTAGGTCTCATAGTATACACCTTAGTTACTACAAATTCTTGTGCAACTACTTCTAGAGGAATGGGTTCCCTAAGAGACACTTTATTAGTGGCGGTAATCCTAGTTAAAGGGCACACATTTCCAAGTAAAGTGAAAGTCCTTCCTGTGGGTCTTCAGTTATATCTAATTTTAGTAAACACTTTTCCTGTAGGTTTCCTTTCTTCTTTATTTTTAGCTTTCTTAACAGATTTAGATTTGGAACTCGCATTCATATCAGAAACAAATTCAAGAAAGTACAATTCATGTCTAGCATCAAATATAGAACTATTACATTTAACGCACATTAGCTCAGAATTTGTATTTAATTTGGAATGCTGCACATGTGCATTTCTAGATGTTTCAACAACACAATTTGGTTTACTCAAACAAGACTTAATGATCTTAGAGTGGTCTTCTACTTTATTCTTCTTCTGGGTACTACTTAAAATCTGCAGGATCGTATCATTCTTTGTATTGTCTGTAGACTTTGACCTGCTAGATTTAGTAGATCGGCTTACTCCTGTAGAAGTTGACACATAATTGTTAGTGGTCTGTTTGGTCTTTGTTTGGGAAGAGCCTAACTGTTTTTAGGATGTGCATGATGATATGACGGGTTCAGCAAACCTAACTGTTTTCTTTTTGTTGATAGGCGTGATAGCAACTAATTTCTCACTAGGTTTGTGAATATCAGGGCAAGTATCTCTAACATATCCTAGCAACTCTTGAATCAACTTAACATACTTACAAGCAGAGTAAGATGCATTATCTAAAGGGTTTAGTGATTCGGCTTGTTCAACTATCCCCTAAGAGTAGCAGCTTGTTCCATAGTGTGCTTAAGGTAGTATATGTGAGTTTCCCTATTATTCTATCCTTATGAGCCAAATTTATTAGGTCAAGCTTATACATCCCTGGAGCAATAGTGGTAGCATTTGACACTTGGGCAACATTGTCAACTATGCCCTTTCCTTTGAATTTCCTAAGATCACTTTTTAATGTTGTTATGACAAAAACTTTTTCCTAAAGTTGAGCATTTAAATTAGTAATTTCAACAGACTTTTGATTTAATTGATTAACCAAATATTTAGCATATTCTTTAGAACGAACACGTGATGGTTTAATTGAATCATAGAGTTATTTATAAGTCTGTTTCAAATGCTCATTTTCAGCAATTAGTTTTGCCACCCTATGTTCCAGTTCTATGTTTATGGTCTCAATCTCATCTATGTCCTTTTAAACACTGTTTGTGGTGGAAGTTTTATTCAAACGTTTAATGTTTGCCTTCAACTTCTTAATTGTTGTGTTTTTTGCTTGAAGCTCAGCTTTCAAATTGATCAATTCAAACAAGTGATCAAATGTAGGTTCAGTTTGGTTCACAGATGTGTCATTCTTTTGAAAAATTTCTTTATTGAGTTGCATTGCAAGTTAAAGAGAAATGCAGTACTGTTCAAGTTTAGAAAAGCTTTTCGAAAGTCTATTATACTCATCCTTTTCAACCATGTTGTGTTGTTTGATAAGCTCAGCTTCAAGTTCGAGACATTTGTTGCATATTTCCACATAATTCACAGAATCATTCATAGTAGTAGAAGAATTCATATTCACATAAATATTTATATCCAACGAAGAATTCACAACAATATTCATAATATCTTGAGAAATGATTTGATCCAAGAGTCGATCATTTTCAATAAAAAATTATTTCTTTTTAATTTCAAAGCACTGTTTGTCTACAAAATACTATTGAGAAACAGCTTCCATCTGGTTAAAAACTGTTTGTACTTCTGTTACCTCATTTAAAAGATCTTTATCAAAAACATTAAATATGTCTTTGAAGGTCTTTAAAAATGGAATTATTTCTTTTAGAAAAACAGCTTTAGTGTGTTCAAACCCCCATTCCTCTTTTGTTAAAGCATCGGGCGTAATCCGCTTTTTCACCACAATGTCAAATTGGCCAAGATGGTATTTAAGCTTTTTAAGGCTTGTATTAACCAGGGCTTACCTCTAGGATGTTCTCGAAGAGCCTCAATTTTGACAGGTGATTAAAGTAGATTGGTCAGAGTAGGGTGTGATTGTTTGTAACCAGGAAAGCTTGTTCATCGGACATTTCCTTGTTGTGGAACAAACATGTACAAAATCTTTAGATAATCGATTTAACTCAGCATAATTAACTGGTTTAATGTTAACTTTCTTTTCTAAAACCATTGGATCACTTTGTTTTAAAAGCATTTTGGATCGACTCTCTTCCGTAAGCATCAAAGTCTCTTTTGAATCAGCAATTGAAATCACATTGGTTTCCTTAGCAATAACAGTACCATCATAAAGCATAGGGCTAATCTGTTGAGCTTTCTTAAGATAGAAAGGATTTTGAAAACCAAGAGCTGTTTAAGGTTGTTATCATAGAAAACTGTTGGTTTCGTGGCATATGCATAGTTTTACGCGGATGAACCCATTTTAGAACAATATTGTCTAGTTCTTTAACTTTTCTTTTCCAAAGCAATTTCTTTATCGATATTCTTAGCTTATCTTTTCCTTGGATTCGTTTTTGAGGACCACTTAATTTGTTTTTACACGTTTCCGTTTTCCTTTAATGGGCAGAAAGAGTTTGTTTAAGAGAGTTAATTTCTTTTTCAAAATTTGCAAACTGTGCATTTTTATCCCGAATTATATCATCTATTATAAGCTTTTCTTTAGTACTTAAATCCACATTTTGTCTTTCTTCTAGTAATTTCACCCGTTCTTTGTATCTTTCAAGCTCAGTAGATAAGGATTCATTGGCCATTAGATTGTCCTTATTGACCTTGTTATAATTAGTTACTTGATTTGACAGTTGTTTAAACACAGATAATATCATGGCATCTTGTTGTGCAAAAGAATTTGTATCCTAAACAACTGCATTTTATGTTTCAAGCAGATACTGAGAGTAAGGAATAATATTGTTATCACTGGTTATCTTATTCTCTGGATAATTCACAAAATAAGTTTGTTCAGAATACGGCATCTCTTGCACACTTTGATTTAGCATATCATTATGATTGTTTTTAGAGTGCGGTACCTCGAAGAGAACATCTGATCCGTACTAGACAACATTTGGCATATGAATGCTTTTGGGCTGTAGGGATCTCGTCACAGTCTGAATCATATGCATCCAATCATTGCTTGCTAAATGATGCATTGTGGGTAATGATCCGTCTGTGTAAACGGACCTTCTGCAATCTAGGGGTCTGCCAATAATGCAATTCCTCCTCATTCAGAACTTTACCAAATCCTTGTGCTTCAACTAGAAGAACTTTATCCCTAAACCATGTAGCATCCCTTTTCCTCTTTGGCTTTGGGCACTACCTTGCCATGTGACCTTCACCTTAGCAGTTAACACTTCACGACCCTTTGTTGACCTGAATTATTCCCTCCTGTTCCAGAGATGTTAGCCCTTGTTCCAGAAGTACTAGCAGCAAATAAACTTTATCTCCCCTAAACCGGTTGAACAGTCACTCTTCCATCATGAATAGTTGCTTGTTGTCTTGTGTTGGATGAATTTCTTAGCTGATTGTTGGTAGATGGGAAACGAGATGTGATGACAGTAGACAGAAATGACATCATTTTGTTAATGGCATCAATAGGGTCATCTCCTTGTTTAAACACGAGAACTGCTAGACCAGAGTCTATCTAAGGAAATTCAGCAAGATGTGTTTGTTGATTAACTGTGGAGACAGTATATTCAATTTGAGGAACAGATTGTGGTTGTGGACAAGCCTCTTGATGAACTGTGGATGGGTAAGCATTTGGATACGGTGCTGTCCGATAAGTAATTGTAAGAGGCTTAGATGGATAAGTAGTTGAGTAATGTTGTGTGGGATGAATTGATCCATATTGAGGAGACTTGGATGGTGAAAACTGTTGTTGAAATTGAGGATTGTTGTATGAAGACTGATAAGTGTTGAAGTGAGGCGGTGTCATTTGATGATGTGCAACTAGTGCAAGTGGATCTTGATTGCGTTCACGCATAAGACAGACTTAATTTGCATGAAGTTCATGTTGTTCAAGATATGCATGAAGCTGATCAGCCAATACAAAGTGTGTGGTTATGCAAAATCTCATTAAAGTTTGACATCAGTCACAAACTTATTCAGTCTAGGTGGAAGAATGTTTAAGAATCTGGTGATTGACTTGAACTTCTCCAGTTTCATTTTGTAAATGTTTATGTCATTGATCAGCTGAGTAAATCTCAAGTAATATTGATAAAGTGATTCCCCCTTGATGTGAGTAAACTTATCAAATGTATCATATAATTTTGTGATAACCAGTAATTTACCCAGGGTTAAGTATTATAAAATAGGGTTAAGTCTATATATTACCAACAAACTTTTCAAATTTTACGATGTAGGTACAACTTATTTTATTACCAATTCTAGTACTGTAACTATCAAATTGTGGACAATATGGCACATTTGCAACCGGCTACTGACCTCTAAAACTGGTATAAAAAGTGCTTATTTGGCATTTTCACTTATTTTTATGCTTATGTGTGAGGGTGAATTAGTAATTTACTTTGTCCAACAAGTACTTCAATCTAGTTATCTCTCTCCCAAATCTCACTGCACACTCTTTTTCTTCATCTCTTTGCATCCTCTTCTCCATCACTAATAACCAACACTTACCTAACTTATCATGTATTTCTTCATTATCATTTGAGTTAAACCTGTGAGCAAGTTTTTTCGTCATCCGTTTCATACATTACCCGATCCATAACCCCTTTACTAAAGACCCCAAATATAAACCCTTAATTTAAATTTTCCTCATCTTCCTCAATCAAAACCCTAAACCCTGAAACAAAACCCTAATCTACACAAATATCAATTGCACTTAAATAAACACCCTCAAAGATTTTGTCTATTCTAGTAAGTCGAAGATCCACTTTATAAACCTCAGACCAAATTTTCCTTACCCCTAGATTTCACAGCTAGAGAACCTTTAATAATGGTTAGTGATGGTCTCGCCAATTGTGTTCTGACAACTCAATCATTGCAAACCGGATTAAGTCTATATATTCGAATCAGAGTATGACTTCATATACCATATTGAATACTTGAAGAGTAGTGATGCCAATATGAGTTTTTTTAGTATAGAATGTCTATCATAAATGGTTGGTTGTAGACTTATAGAATCTCTGTAAGATTAAACTTTTTGAACAGATCTGCCGAGATTAAACAAGTCTATGAAATCCAATTAACAACCATGAAAAGTCAAATAAAAATGTGATGAAAATACCGTGGAGAAAATATATTATAATTAATTACGTGGGAAAAGTTGAGACGGAGTCATATTACTATATCGTTACAATTTAGCCGGTTTCAATACCTATATTGGTAATAAAAAAAGTTGGTTACCTAGAACGGTAAAAATTGAAAAGTTCATTGGTAATATATAGACTTAACCCTAAAAAATATTATAATTTTGTATTTTGAAGTCTATCAATCTTGTCATTTTTCCTAATGAAAGCTGAGAAGTTGACTTCTGTTGACTATTTCTGCGTAAAACGGTTATGGTTTAACCGGAAGTTTGATGGAGTTTTAAGTTCGTTAAGTGAATCACTTTTGATTAGTTTTTCTGTTTTATGATGGTTTTGAGGTTTTCAGTGCTTTCCAGGAAGTTTTCCCGCGTTTAGCGAAAAATCGTCACGCAGCACGTACCGGCACGACAGTTTATTCAAGTGTGGAAATTAAATGGATTTGGGAATGTGTTAATGGGTTTATTTAATTAATAAATTAATAATGATTAAATAACGTTAGTTTAAAACGTAAATCATGGGTGTGAGATTTGAAAGTTTTCAGAAAACGACGGTTTTTGTGAAATTCGGTAAAAGACTGTAACGGTCGTAAAAAGGTGGAATTTTGGTCGAATATAAGTTGTCAAACCCTTTTTGTGTTTGAAGTGTTTTTTATGGTTGGCTAAGGTATGGTTGAGTTTTGTCAAAAATTCATGTTTTCGGTCCGGAGTCGGCCGACAACGGCTCAAAATAGATTTTTGTAGCAATTTAATGTGATAGGTGTCGTGTGAATAATCTAGATTTATGGAAACGTTATTTTAAACGCAATGAAAATACTAACTAAGTTCGGTTGACGTTTTAAATAGATGAAAATTTAGCTTTTAAGTGATTCCGACACAAAAAAGGAAAACCCGAGACCCTCCTTGGATTCTCATTTGGATGCCTAACAAAAAAAAATTATATCTCTCTTTTTCTCTCTACATCCGTGCGTACCATAAGGAAGCAAGAAACAAAGATTTTGAAGATTTATCCAAGATCACGGGTTAAGAATAGATAGTGGGTTGATAGTTAGTAGACACGGATTATATAAAAGGTATTCGAGTTCGTTCTTTTCACGTCAAAACCGAACCAAGGTCATCCAAACTTGTAAGTTTTCTAAACTTTGTTTAAAGTTGTACTTTTATGGCTATTATGGTGTAAAAACACTAGTTGTACAAGTTGATCGGTCTCATAAATGATTCAAATCTTAGAAACGAAAAATGTAAATAATAGGGTGTTGTTGCGTCGGCTTATAAAGGAAAAAGAGAAAGGATTTTAAGTTTGAATATTTTGGTTGTTGTGGTAATTTTACATTTTATAAAAGTGCTTAATAAGGGCTTATTTTGAAGCTTCGCTTATTTAATAAGCTAGGTGTAGCTTATTTGATTTCGGGTGAGTGTAACGTTTGGGCTGGGCCCAACCGTGTGTTGTTTGGGCTTCGGCTTGGTTTCGGAATGGGCTCGGCCCGTTAGAGTGTGGCTCGACTCGATTTGGGCTCGGCCCAACCGAGGAGTCCATTTGGTTTGACTCTGTTTGGGTTCGGCCCAACCGAGGGTTGCGTGGTTTTGGGTAACGGCCCAATACGGGTTCGTTTGGTTTGTTTCGGTCCGACACAATAAGTGGGCTCGGGCCACTTGGTTTTGGCTTTGGCTTATTGGACTCGGCTTATTTTGAGCTTTTGGTTTTGGCTTATATAATAAAGGCTTATGGCTTATTTGGTTTTCAGCTTATACAATAAGCTTATGGCTTATTTGGTTTTTGGCTAATATGATAAGCTTATGGTTTATTTGGTTGTCGACTAATTTATATATTATGAGCTTATAGCTTATTTTTTAGGCTTAATGAGCCACGGATATATGTGATTTCGGCTTATATTTGGTTCGGCTTAATGGGCTTATGGCCCATTGGGTTTTGGTTTATATTTTGGACTTATGTAAAGGGGTATGGACTAAGTATTGTTATCGGGCTAAGTACTTAAGACCTTGATGGGCCAAAAGGCCCAATAACAAGTAAATGGATTAGGGGACTTGTAAATAGACTAACGGAATTGGTTTGGACTAGGGGGATTTTGTTGGACTTGCCAAATGTAATTGAATTATTTTGTTACGGTTGGATAAAACGTGTTGAAAGTATTGATTTCGTGTTTTGTCGAAAATTGTTGGGTTCATAAAAGTGTTTGGAATTAAGGTTTAAAACCTTGGAAAAAGTCATATAGACGTACGGGTCATGCCGAATTTTCGAAAGAAGTTTATACTTAGAAACTTTACTTAAAAAGGTAAATTTTTAAAAGCTTAATAATAAAATATTATTTAATTTCAAATTAACTACAAGACGAAAGATATATTTTCTCAAAAGATTTCTTAAATATTTAACATTTGTAAGCATTTGTGTCGATTTGAATTAAAAGAATAAAGGATAATTTTTATGGAAGATTAAGTGTCGAAGTAAAAGTTATTGGACATGGACACATTAAAATAATGAGACGTTGTAATTACCCCGTTAGCCCGATAATAAGAGCGAAAATATATTTTAAAAATATTATTATTTTATTTAAAATGTTATATACTTATATATATATATACATATTAAATATATATATATATATATATATATATATATATATATATATATATATTCGTTTATCGATTACGGAATTGATTTATTTTCGACTCTTGAGTTCTTGCTCATTTCTTTTTCGTCAGATTTCCGCGAAATATTTGGTCGACTATTTCATTTTAGCGATTGAAGGTGTCTTGAGTGAATTGTATTTATGTTGCACTTAGCTAGTGCTGAGTCATTTTGCGTAATTACCACACAACCATAATATGAGATAACGATTTTGGTAAAGATAACGGTTTTGGTAACGGTTTTATTATGAGATAACGATTTTGGTAAAGATAACGGTTTTGGTAACAGTTTCGTTATTAGATAACGATTTTGGTAAAGATAACGGTTTTGGTAACGGTATTGAGAATCTTGGTGTGTGTAAAGAGGAACGCTTGTACAATAAGACAACTTTGTACAAACATTAATTTAGTGTCGTAATTGACTAGTTCGTGGCTGGGTACTGATGTGCACTTGCGTTGAGAGTATTTGTTCTTTGAGATTGAGATTTGTGCAGTTTGCATTTTGCTATTGAGGTGAGTTATCGTAGCCCTATTTTTCTACTGTTTTTTCGTTAGGGGAAATGATACTCAAATATGTTTTGAATTGAACTGTGTGAAATGTGGTTTTGTTTTTGGGACAAGATATGTGCATATGACTGCTATGTGAATATTATGTGTTGCATGATTGTTGGATCAGAGGGGTACGCCTATCCCAGTATTTGTATGATTGTTTGGATCGAATAGGTACGCCTACCCAGTATTTATATGATTGTTTGGATCTGATGGGTACGCCTACCTAGTATTTGTGTGATTATTGGAGCGGAAGGGTACGCCTACCCTAGTTTAAGTGTGGTCCTGTCCTAATTTAGTGCTCCAGTTGGTAGGCCCTTTAGGTGCGTAAGTGACATATGGTGATTGATTAGCGGGATGCTATGGTTTGACTGCATATTATTCACTTGTCATATTGCACTATTGGTCCCTGTTTGATATATTAGCACATCTTTTGGGTTTAAGGTCAAAACTTTGAGCATCACCAACATTATTGTTACGTTTTTGAGTATCATTTTCAGGTGTGTCAATCAAAAGGTATATGAATGGTATGGACGATACAAGACGCAACCCTTAGGGGGACTGGGTCGAGATGTTGGGTTTTGATTATTTAATTTTGTCAAGTTTAACATTGTTTAAAGATTTATATGTAACCCAAGTTTCACTCTTGTAAATTGTAAAAGTGTATGATCTGGTATCTTGTATGATGAACAGTATGTCGCATCCCGTGTTTCCGCCACTGACGGGGTGTGACAGATTGGTATCAAGAGCCAAGGTTATAGAGAATACCGGTTTTTATAAAATAAAATAAAAACGCAACTATAACCAAAAAGTGAAGTCTGTTTTATTAAAACCTTAAACATGGCGGAAGTCAACTAGCCCGAGCAGTTCATGGTATTTTCCTGAATTACGTATAGCCTGATCAACTACGCCTAATTCATAAAGGACTAGTAATTGCATGGGAGTTAGGTTTTCTAAAGTTATGTTAGAGGAGGGAAGGGATGTGTGAGTAATGTGACCACCTAAAAATGATAGGATGTAAAGTGATGAGAACACTTGCGAGTGTTGAGTTTGAGATCATATTGATTTTAGGATTGCCATGCTGCCTTAGTAATAGTAGTATGCGATGCCTTGAGAATGTAAGTGAAATCATCGCGGATAGCGATGTTGATTGATTGATGTTGGCCGTGTTTGCCTTAGTGTAGTGCATGTTTCCTTGAGAATTTTAGTGGAAAGTCGCAGGTAGCGACGTGAATCAAGGATATTGCTTTTGTGGATTATGTGCTCTATGTGATGACCAGTTGTGCCTGTTCAGTATCGAACCTGGTCGGTGTTTATTTGTTGTTCGTATTCTTTCTGATATATTTAATATATATATATATATATATATATATATATATATATAATATAAATTTTTATATATATATATATATATTATATATTTATATATATATATGTATGTATATATACGGTTACGAACGTCTATTTTCGAACACTATAATGATTTGTATATGTAAGCATAATGATGCTGATAATTTGGATAATAATATTATATACTTATACCTTTTTATCCTGTGGTATCACAGGATGTTACCCTAGTGTTTGTTAACAGAGATTTCCACCCAGGCTGCCTGACGGGCTCCAGAGTCTCCTCTGATGTCGCTAGTTGTACCATTACCGGGAGGATCCCTATTGAGGCTATTAGGCAGGCTCTTATTTGGTTGGGACGGATGATTCAATCAATATTATATATATATATATATATATATTATATATATATATATATATATATATATATATATATATATTTATATATATATAATAGAGTCAAAACAATCAAACCATATACCTTAGCCAATGTTTGGTTAAGAATCCACAAAATAAAATATATATGTAATCGGAAGTATGATTCCCGGGTCGTATGTCCCAACGAGGCTTGAATGGAAAATCGAATGACGAATTGATAATTGATACTTGAATGGAATAGGGTTTGGATTCGAGTCGAGAATGGTTCAATTAAGGGGGATTTATTCTAAAAACTACCAAATAAAGGCAACACAATTAAATCCTACAATTACGGGAGCCTAAAAAGCAATCTAACACAAAATCGCACATTTACGGGATTTAAATAAAACGGCTTAAAAACTAAATTGTTGCAAAAATTTCACCTAAATGAACAAACTTAATTTTAATAAACACTATATTTAAAAAAAGAAAATTTTAGAAAAAAAAAGAATCACTATTTTTGGGTTTATAGATTAAAAGTTATGAATTTTCTAAGATTTAAATGATTAAAAACTATAAAAATAGTCTTAGAGCTAAAAATATTAACCCAAAATTTTTATAAAAATTACGCTAAGTGGAGAAAAAGTGCAGGAATTTAACCAAATAATTAATAAAGCCCCAAATTTTATGTAATGAGTTAAAGTATAATTATTCTAATTAAATTTAAACCTAATTCTTAATTTTATTGAATAACTAACTAAACACTTAATGGGGTAAACAGTTGGATTGACGAGGGGGGTGTTTTGTCAAAACAGCAAACTGAAATTTTACATCCCCTACCCTAGACCTGCTGCCCGATTTCAGTCCAAGTCCCCAAAAAGGGCTGATTTTAAAAAGTCGTTTTTAGCCAAAATGCAAAACACGAAAGTTGTTCATGACATGTTTTTAAGCAACTTTAACAAAGGCACCTTATAAAAATAAGCACTCAATAAGCCAAAAAAAAGCTGAATAGCTGCTGCCTCAGAAATAAGCACTAAATTTTGGTTTTTGGTATTTTGCGAAGTTTAAGCTCAAATTTGACCAATTAAAAAGGGAAAGTTGTTTAGGAATGCTATGATAAGATCGTGTTTAAAACCCATCAGGATCGTTTTACAAATAACATCAATAAACATGCAGCGGAATATAAAGACAATGATGGTGTTGTTATTAACAATGTTATCTTCATGATCGTTTCCCTATTACCCCAACTATAACTTGGGGCTACACCAACTAATTATGGTGTACTAACTAACTAACTAACTAGATAACTAACTTCGGTGTACACACACACCTTTAATATTCGACTCTCATCAGTCGATGTTTCTATGGAATGAGATCGCTTTAATAAAACTACAACGCCTCATGATTCTCTTTATATAGGGAAGATTTCATAAGACGTTCAAAGAAAACTTAATTGACACTTATCAACTTAATTAGTATTCAAACCACATTAATGTTATTTATAATACATTAATGCTTTTATCATTAAAACCCCATTAATGATATTTATCTTGTAACTTCCCATAATGTTGAATTAGTCCCAGATTAGTCCCTCTTATTTCATTCGTCTTCATTTTGTCTCATCAAATTAAGAATCCCAACAATCTTCCCCTATTTGATGAAGACAAAACAAAAAAAGTCGTGTACGAACTTAATTCATAAGCCAAAGCTTCCCTTGAAGTGAGATGTATCATCTCCCTGAATGAAACATAAAATCTTCCTTTGTAGACGATCGCTTCCCCTTAAACTTATGATCATGCCACCACACATAATAATGAGCTTACAAATTATATGAATCTTCTTCCCCCTTTTTGTAATCATTCCAATAGGGGTCTTGTGTAGATACGCAACTTGTGATGAACGCTTCCCTCTTAGTGGTTGCATGTAGATGGAAACATTTTTAAAAAACAATAAGCGTCCCTTTGAAACCCATATGTTTACCCCATCATCTTGAATCTGAAACATGTAGGCTCTATGTATGATTATCTGTTGGAGAAAACTGAGTATAACAAATTTGTGAAGAAGTTGGAATTTCCCAAACTTGTGTCTTATGGTCTTGCACTATCAACGTGGCGTTCGAAACTTACTTAGTAAATCTATGATATATAGTAGACCGCAACCTCTTGACAAAATCCTCTCTACTATGAGAAATGAGCACAAAACAACGTAACTCCTTAAAGTGATAGCAAGTCGTGAAAGCATATTAGCACCATAAGAAAAATCCACACACCCTTGCTGGATTCGTCAAGTCTTAGTCCACACCATTTGTTAAGCGATTACGAACAAGTTATCTTAAAAGCTCAACACACTTTAAGATATGATAAGACACGCACCTGTGAAAACTCAACTACGACAATCAAAATAAGCATATTCGATTTTCTTCATATCACCTATTCAATAAATTCCAAATACGGGCCATTATTATCTTCCTTAAACGAAGACATTTGGAGATTTCAATTCCATCAAAAATATGATTGTACGATATCGTCTTCACAATCCGAGAACAAAAAAATTACGTTCTGTTCCGATATCGAACAAAAGCTATAGCAGTATAAATTAACTTCTCGATGAAACTAGCAGTACCTTCGAACATAACAGCGGTACTTTCACAACGAGCAGTACTTTGAGCATAATGAGCAGTACTTTCGAATAGAAGCAAACAAATTTAAAAGCTAAAATAGATTCTAAATGACAAATAACGAAGTTTAAAAAAAACTAGACTAAAAACGGAGGTCGTTTGACCCAAAAACGAGTCAAGACAAGAACGGGGACAAATCCCGTTCTTTAGAAAATGAATTTTTGAAAAAAAATGAACCTACGAAACTTTTAACATTTTTCCTACAAAATATATGAAAAAAGAAAATTTTAAAAAAAAAGTTTATATTTTTCTGATTAATATTTTATTTTTTATGAATTTTTTAAGATTTAAATGATTAAAAACTATAAAAATAATCCTAGAGCTAAAAATATTAACCTAAAATTTTTATAAAAATTACACTAAGTGGAGAAAAAGTGCAGAAATTTAACAAAATTAAAAGCCCCAAATTTTATCTAATGGTTAAAGCTTAATTAAACTAATTAAAACTAAACCTAACTAATAATTAAACTAAAACTAACAAGGACTAACAATGGACTAACGACAGGGACTATTTGTGACAAAAGACCAAAATAAATTCTTTTTTTCCTACCCTGAACCCCAATCCCGATTTTAGTCCAAGTCCCCAAAAAGTGCTGATTTTAAAAAGTCGTTTTTAGCCAAAACGCAAAACACGAAAGTTGTTCACAACATGTTTTTAAGCAACTTTAATAAAGACACCTTGCGAAAATAAGCACTTTATAAGCTCCAAAAAGCCAAATAAGCTGCTGATTGCAGAAAGTTGCTTAAACTTTTGGTTTTTGGTATTTTGGACACTACAAACTCAAAATAAGCTCAAATTCAAAAAGGAGAGATGTTTTGGAAAGCTTATATGTTGCTTAATCTGATTCCAAAAAGCTTTTTCAACCAAACACAACTTAACTTAACTCAATTTGCATCAAAAAGTAGTAAACTCTAACTTTTTCTTAAATAAGCCAAATTCAAAATAAGCTAAAATCACCAATAAGCCAAACTGAAAAGTGGGCTTTTGGAAATAAGCTCACTAATGAGTCCTTATTAAGCCCACCTATTCACTTTTTTAAATAAGCCACTGAAATAAGCACAATAAGCACAAATGACTACACTACTATTTTTTGGATTTTAATGAAAATAAGCACTTTTAGACCTAAAATAAGCTACTGAAATAAGCTCAAAACTTTAAACAAACCTCAAACAGATTTAGTTCACCCTCCAATGAGCTTATGCTCAAAAAATCATAACCTAAAACCTAATCTAACTAACCTAAAAGTGAGATCAAAAATTGGTGAAAACTGAACCATAAATAGGAAATTTTAGACATTTTTGACCCATTTGCTCTTAAACCTATAAAACAGATTTAAATCCTTTATGACCAGATTTTTAATGTATTCTAATGATTAAAATGGACTCAAAACAACTCTTAAACATTACCCAAACTTAAAATCAAAGATTATGCATGCACAAACCATAAAAACACCACAAATTTGACATATGCTTAGAAAATCATGAAAACATTATAAAGCTAATTTAAAACTTATTAAGACTATCTATTAGACCATTTTAAAGCTAATGAAATATGACTTGAGAACCCAAGACAGTTTATAACCATTTTTGACCCATTTTGGGTCTTAACCCAAACACCCCTTTAAGTTCTTGATTTGCAAATTTAAACCAAGCAATGCTGATTTAAGGCAACTTATGGGTAAACAGATATAACAATAGATGATTGAAGAACAAATAAGCCAAGAGACACAGGAAATAAGCACTAATAAGCTAGTTTAATAATCAAACAGTAACAAGCATATGATAAGACAGATTTTCTAAAAACTAGGAAACAAAATACAAGAACAATGTAGGTACTTTAAATAACAAAAGACAGTATAAATAAGCACAGGAGAGCAAAGAAATATGAAAATAAGCACAATAAGCTATAATTAAGCTATGCTACAGTGACTTTAAAGAAAAATGCAGAAAATTAAAGAAGAAACTTACAAAAGTCCAAATGCACAGGAACCTAATACTAACCCTAATTACCCCTAAGTCCAAATTCTGAATGAATTAAAACCCATGGTCCATCCATTATCGACCATTTCCTTTCCTGCTTGCCTTATTTTTTTATTTTCTTTTTCTCTTTGATTTTTTTTCTTTTCTTTTTAATTGAGTAAGAGCAATACCTTATAAAAGGTTAACCAGCAACTTACAAAAGCTTATAGTGTACTTAGAAATCAAAATGAGCTTAAGTAAAACATAAGATTTGAAGTGAACCAAATTTTCATTAAACTTAAAAAAATAGAATACAATGCTTGAAACTGATAACACTAAAGTAAATGCATAAAAAGTAAGCTGAATTACAAGAAAATTAAAGATGGATCCTCCTCTTTTAAGCTAACAAGAGTCCTATTTATACTAAATTGCTAAATCTTGGCCTTTTTTTTCTTTTTTCTTCTTTCTCCTTGTTGTGCTTCTTTGTAGACACAAAAACCAGTTGTTTTTGTTGTGTGAGAGTAATCCAAAGTGAAATCCCAGCCTTTGATTCTTCTTCCAAGTCATCTTAGCCATTGAAAAATGCAAATTGTTGAAATTGGTGAGGATTGCCAAGGTGGAATGGCTTCATGTGACCTGGGATGGATAGTGGAGGAGGGGGAAATGTTTATCCGCCCTTGAGGGTTATTAGTGCTATTGCAGAAGTAGTCCTTGAATAATACAAGTTTAGGGGGTTGGCAGGAATGCCCCCTAAAGTTGTATTTCACTTAAATTGCACTTTTTACCCTTGAGTCTTTTATCCTTGTAATACAACTTAGGGATTTGGCAATTTTGATCCCTCAAGTTGTATTTTTCTTTGCTTTGACTTTCTTTTGACTTTGACTTTGACTGTTTGACTTTTTGACTTCGATCTGGATTCGTCTTTTCATACTTTTCCATTTCGTGCTCAGTTTTGTCGTTTTTGGCTTTGTTTTTCGTCCTTTTGTGTGATATCCGTTTCCTGCACAATACAAATGCAAAACAAACATATATTTGCAGATTTTGTCAGTTTTTGGTCATCTAAGTTCGTTTTTAATGGAAAAAGGTATGTGTAATTAAGCACATACCAATATCCCCCATACTAAGATATTGTCGTGTCCTCACGCAATGTTATGAAGTAAACACTTAAGAAAACCATGAATCTTAATCCCCCTTGACTAATAACCTCAAAAAGTAGCTAAGTGTTCGTCAAGGGAAACTAAAGGATCAATAGCTTCGACAAGTCCCGTTTTCACAATTTTTTATATGTACACTAACTATCCTAATATTTTTGGATTTTCCTTTTTCTTCTCTTAACTACCACTTTGACTTCCTTTATTATATCAACACTGGGATCATAGAATAAGAAGCGCCCATAGAATAATCTACGGATGTCCTGACGGATAAATTCATCGTCCTCGGTTTTTCACTAGTCCCAAGCTAAGCGTAAAAAACGAAATCACCGTTATGTACAAGTAAAGATGCTAACACTACTTATAACTATGACTTGTCAACTTTTCGCTCCCGACAATTATTTAATTAGAGTGATTATGCTTAATTTTAAGTTAAATTTAGATCGACAGTTTTAGAAAGTAGTATAGTTTATGTGATATTTCTGAAGAAATCTAGGGAAAACACTAGATCACCCACCAACCAGCATATTCTCGATAGATCCCAGCCGAGTTCGACTTAGGTTATCAGGTTGAGACCCCACAGGAGAATGTTCGCAAAGTAATAGCGGGATACTCCACCCTTTTAGGCTGAATTTCTTAGATTTACCGCTAAATAAACAATACTACTCAAAGCACGCAAACATCAAAAATTTAATGATCTCATTGGTG
>BQNB010006769.1:0-65439 GCA_026074375.1 Tanacetum coccineum | reverse complement strand
TAAATAAGCAACATCAAACCTAACCCTAATGGACCACAAGCCCACAATCGGGCTTGGGCCACTTATTCGTCTAACAATTACAACTCCAAATTTCTAACTAGTATTACATGAGTGTACAACATATGTAAATATAAACCATCCACATTTGAACCATTTATTTTCATCCTTGTATTCGTACACATTGTATGTGATTTTGACCTGTGGATTCAATCAACTTAAGTATCATTTTCTTCACCATTCTAAGCTATTCTTTCAAAGTCAAACAAACAACCATCGATGGCTACCTGAAACAATAAAATAAAATAAGAAAAATCATTCTTCAAGTTAAATTAAAGAGTTTATAATTTTATATCAACTATTAAACACATCACTTCATTAATATTATACGAACCTTAAAACATATATGCACACCCCTTCAATTGATTTTATATCAACTAAAAAAATATATGCACACTCATTCATTAATTCCATATCAACCTTGAAACATATATGCACAACCCGTCAATTGATTTTATATGAACCATAAAACACATATGCACACACTCACTCATCAATTTCATATCAACCTCGAAACATATATGCACAACCCGTCAATTAATTTTATATGAACCATAAAACACATATGCACATACTCACTCATCAATTTCATATCAATCTCGATACATATATGCACAACCCTCTTAATTGATCTTGTACCACCCATTAAACACATATGCATTATTCCAGTAATTTTTATATCATATGTACATATGTACATATATATTATTGCTGGAGTGGAATACTCAAAAGAATTGATTATAATTCAGAGAGGGTAAAAATAGGAGAATGTATATGTAGATATTGTTCGGGTACATTTACAGACACCCAAACAAGATACCACATAAATGAAAAAGAATTGTTAGCTATTGTAGAAAGTTGTCAAAAGTTTTATTACTTTTTGTTACCTAAAAACTTTTTACTTAGAACATATAATACTCAGGTAAAGGCCTTTATTAAAAACAATTTTCCTTCTAAACCTAAGTTTAAAAGATTAATAAGATGGAAAACGTTGTTATCTGAATATAATTTCGATATTGAGATTATCAAATCTGACAAAAATGTTCTAGCAGATTTCTTGACCAGAGATGGAAATGATAGTACAAGAAATTGATAAACTGCTCCCACGGATGACTGAGCAGATAGAGACTATCAACGATTTTCTCTAAGATATTATATATATTGCCAACTTACAGGAAAATTCAAAGCAAGTGAAAGATTTGCCCATAACGAGTTGCATGTTGATAAGAACGAGAATCGGTAATTATAAAGCAGATAGTTCCATTATAAAAACTTTGATTACAGAAGAAATGGAAAAAATAGATACTGGTTCATCTTCAAAAATAGACGTTTCTTTATCACCAAAGGAACGAATGACCAATCAATCAGAAAGTTCAAATAAGAATGAGGAACCTTTTTCTTTTAGGCCCCATTCAGAAAAAACAATTTTAAAAGAAAAGAAAATAACGTGTGATATTCCTATCCCACAAACTTTTGCTGCTCAACAAATGGTGATTATGAAAGAATTGTATAATCTTTCTGGAACTGATTATAGATATGTTGATTTTAGTGGGATTTATCCTAGAATCAACTATTTGCAAGGATCATCTCCTCAGGAGATAAGGTATTGGTATGATTTTGAAGCAATAAATTCTATATATCTTACATCTCTAAATTTTCCAGAAATTTCTCAGTTACCATTTTGGGTAGGAGATGGAGTCAAAGATTGTTATTTAAAATATCCTACTATAACACCTAAAGATCTTTTGGTTCTAAAATTCCTATCTGTCGAGCCTGATTTTTATGAAGAAAAAAGATATCCATCTTTTCATTTTATGCAGTTAGGAAAGATAAATAGTTTTTCTATTTCTTTTTCAACACAAAGAAAAGATTTTCAAAGATATTATCAAAATGACATCTATTTTAGAAGAGCAATTGGTATAAGGACAGTCATCCAAGGCATGGAGGCAAGTTTCAAAAGAGGATTTCGCACTTATAGTGGAAAGAAAAGATTCTCCTCAATTATGATTTCTCCGGCTAAAATAACTCCCAATGCAGCCAAAATTTTTATTTAGGACAAAATAACTTTGCTGAATACAGGACTTATAAAATCAAGCCCATACGCTCAGAACAAGATTTGTCAGTACATACAACATGAAAGAGGTACATGTTCAGCATGTTCTCCCCTAAATGAAACAGAAGAAGATCCAGGTGTCTACATAGCATCTTCGGGAGATGAAGCTTAAAAGCTCTACATACTACGTGGAGAAATGACTCATAAATAAAAATAGTACGTGGCTAGATGGAAAATGACTCATGGATGATTATAATATTTGATAAAGATGAAATGGAGACATACTCCGTGTGAAGAGTTGTAGCTACTTCATGCTACATGTGACGTACCTTAAGTCTTCAATGAAGGAACTAATGTAACCTTTGCCCTTTTTGTGTTATGAATATTTCATTAATAGTCCTTTGACTATTTGACTTTTGTTAGTTTATTCTAGACTTTGGATTCGCTAATTATGGTTAAAACCATGTAAAAATCATGGAAAAATCAAGGGAAATTTCTTCTAGACTTTGGATTCGCTAATTGTGGGTAACTAATGGGTAATGTAAGGGAAAATAGCCACATATCAATGTCTGTGGGTAATTTTCATGGGTAAAGCCATGTTTTCTTGTAGATAATTCCACTCATTTTCTTTTCATTTCAAAAAAATAAAACACACACTTGTGTGTGTGTACCTTTGATCATCGGCCCCTAAGCCACCACAAACCACCATAAAAATTTCAACTTTGATCAAGAACGTGATATTCCGGGTTGATACGAGTGTTTGGGTGTTCATTTAAACAATGTTTGGGTTGTCCGGTTCGTGTCGAAATATACATTTTTGAAGATTTTCTTGTAAGTTTTCAAATTTAAATTTCGTTTGTCCTTTTGGGATTATTTTTATGCATAGATGTTAGCTGTACAAGTTGATCGTTGTGAAAATCGATTTTTGAAAGCGAAATGAATAAAAAGGATGGTGTTTGGTTTGTGTATGGTAAAAAGAAAAAAGAGGGTTTTTGTAGTTTTGATGTTATGGTCGTGATGGTTGAATAATATATGATGCTAGAATGCTTATTTTTGATAGTAGCTTGTATGGCTTATTCGGGCTTATTTTTAAGCTATTTCTTGGCTTATTTAGGCTTATATGCCACGTGTAGATTTCCAAAATCACTAGGAAAGTAATTTGAATTATTTTTGTATTATGGCGAATGTTGTGGACTATTTTGAGGCTTATGGTAGTAACAAAATGCGATACGTAGCTCTATAGCTTATTTTCAAGCTTAATATACGTATTTTGGAGTTATGGACTCACGACCCAATAAGTCTATTTGAGCTGCGGCTTAATGGGAGGGCTTATTGTGGTCCGGATTATTTTCTACATATAAGTATATACTTATATATGTAAATGGACCTTGGTTTTGGACTTGAAATATATTTTTGACTTATAAAAGTCCTAATGGACCCTTGTTGGGCCTTAAAGCCCAATAAGCGATATTTAGTAGTTATGAGAATTTTGACGGACTTTTGAAAGTGGAAATGTATTTACGAAGTGATATTAAATGATATTTTGGGGAAAAGTGTCGGTAAGCATTAAAGATTGAGATTTTGGAATTTTGTCGAAAAGTGTCGAATTTGTGAAAAATTGTTGAAAATAAGGTTTGAAACCTTGGAAAACGTTGTATAAACGTACGGGTCATGTCAAAATTTCGTAAAAAGTTTATACTTAGAAAATTTTCTTAAAAACATGATTTTTGATTTTAAATAATAAAATAATATTTAATTATTTTATTTATTTAATAAATTCACTAAAAGACGAAAAATATAATTTTTCTCAAAACATCTCTAATGTGTTTATTATGAGTAAACGTTTCATTTTCAACTGTATAATGATTATTTTGAAGTGTCTAAGGTTTACCGAATGGACTTGTCGGAATATATTTATAATTATTAATTATAAATATTTATTTATGTTACTTATCTATTTTCTCTAAATAGTATAAGTATGTATTATCGGGGAATGAGATTGATATGATTGTGGAGTTAAGTCGTCAACCATCACACCACTAAACTATTTTGGGTAATTATACAACGCGTATAAAACACTATGCATCAAACGTGAGGATTGTGTGCGTGCGTTGTTGCATTTGCTTGTGTGATTGAGATTGGGTTGTTAAAGACTTGCTTGAGGTGAGTTCTCGTAGCCCCACTTTTTACTGGTTTTTTCGTTGGGGAAAATGATACTCAAGTGTGTTCTGAAATGTTTTGAATTGATTTGTGCGAAATGTGGTTTTGTTTTTGGGAGAAGATATGTGCTTATGACTGCGGGTTTGTGTTAGAACATGATTTAGAGTTGAGCAGATTCTATGTCTGTGTTCAACTGATGATATCTAGATGATAGAAGCGTGTTTTGATATGATTCAAGAGCCTAAATTGTAGTTCAAAGAATGTATTTTTCAAAAGTATACCTTTAATATTTTGAGTTTTGGAAGTTGCTAAGTGTTGGTTAAGAAAAAGTTGTTAAAACAGTGAATCGGGTCAGAATTAGGTCAGGTTTGGAGGGTATAAACCCTAATGTTAAATAGTGGGAGGAAATTAGGGTTAGCATCATCAGTGGTTAAGTTCAATTGTATATAAAAAAGAAACATTTAGAAGGATTGTCTCTGATTTATGTCTAAGTATGGTAATTAGGGCCATACATTTTAGTGTGGCAATCATATCCGAATTGGGATAGTTGTGAAGTTGGATTTTATTTGTTGTTGCAATTGTTATGAGCATGAGAATCACAAGGTAGTTTGTAAACTCATTAAATGAATTAGATGATTTTTTGGTTTATTTATGAAGGTCTCAATTAAGGTCTTTAAGTTAGTAATGATATACTAAAATTCTGCATTTCCGAATAAATTATAGTTAACTAGTGTAATGTGTTAATGAGGTGGTTAAGGTTGGGCATGGTGTCGGGGTAACCCATGATGGTTAATAAAACCCTTAGACATCTATCATATGTGTGTTACATGGACTAGAGCTTTTAGCTTGGTCGCGTGTAACCGTGTTTATTTATTTGTATAGTTGCGTGATAGGAATTAGAAGCTGCGTTTTGAGCATTCAGGTGAGTTACATAGTCCCAATTTTTTATCGTTTTAAATTATGATGGAAATGATGCAAGTGTTGAAATGAGTTTTAAATTTCTGTGATTATAAGTTAGTGTAAATGCATGAACTATTATGTGAATGATATGCGTTATGTGCTACATGTTATGTGATGTGATATTAATGTGTAGACTAAGTCAAGAGGGTTACTTGCGGGTATCCATGGCCTATTTAGTAGAAGGTATTGTGGCTAGTTGGAGGGTTTCTTGCGGGTATCCTGTCTCTGGGCTTAGAGGGATAACCACAGGGACTTTGGTATGATCCGAGAGCGATTTAGGGTCGTTTCTGCTTGGTGTTCTGAGGGATCAGATGAGTACGCTACTCAGTGTTGGTTTTGAGGATTCAGATGGGTACGCTACCTAGTATAAGATATGTTGGTTTGATATGATTAGATTGTATTGCGGTTAGTTGTATGTTAGTTAGCATAATTTGTCATGTAAAATGTTTTATTTTATAATCCATAAATTAGATAATTGTTTTAGAATTGATTGGATACTTTGTCTGAAAAACTTTGTTTCTCACCAACGATTTGGTTGACGTATAAACATCTTTTTTCAGGTATTCAGAGGTTGAGGTTAAAGTTAGGAAAAGTGGTAGTTAGACGTTAGGCAGCTGCTAAGTTTTGTTATCTACGATATCGTTATTTGTTTTGGTTGATGAATGTTATTTGTTTTTCTGCTGTTAGGGTTGTATGAATGTTTGCATGTCTTGGTTATTGACATGAAGGCCTTATTTTAATGTCAGGACGCCTTTTGTGGATTTTGTTGATTGTGTTTGGGTTTTTTTCATGACACTGCGTGTCTATACCTTGTATTTTATGCATGTTTTTAGTTTCTCTATATAGACGCCAATGTGTTGTGATGATTCCCTTTCTCGTCGCGCCTCGCGTTTCCGCCTTGGCGGGGTGTGACAGATTGGTATCAGAGCCTTTGGTTATAGAGAAGTAGGTGGTTGAGCCTAGACTATAACCCAGGGGTCCTTCATGTAGATTTTTTATGTTTTTTTTGACTTTCAGGGCTTAAGTGTTTAATGCTATAATTGCTATGCTTCCCCTCTATTTTTGCATAGCTTATATATCTCGTATTTTGCCAAGTTGTCATTTTAGTTATTTTGCCTACCATTATCTGATATGATATGTATTACTTTCTTAGTATTTTAGCTATGTTTTCCCCTACCCGTAAGAAGTCTTGTTGGGGAACCGTTTTCCCAACTGGACTTATCATTAGAAGGAGCATCTTGTGGAAAGAAGAGTTAGGATAGTTGATCGTTCTGTCGGTTGCTGGTAATTGGGCTGGACCCGCGAGTTGGGTGATTCTTGCGGAAGGCAAAAGTCATGCCCATCCATGGAGGTCCTAACATAAGTTTATCCGCGTCCTTTACCTCGTCCATGTTGTTATGATTATTTCTTTCGGGATATTTTGTATTTTGGGAATTGTTTGTGAGACTTTCGTTCCTTTATTTCGTTTTCGATTTTATTTTGATATAGTCAGAGTAGTTATTTGATGAGAGCATCTTATATAACACCACGTGTTTTGAGGGTCACTTACGTCGTCAAAAATTTCTCTATTTATTTTTAGTATGGTACCGTTTGCTTTTTTTAAATACGTAATCGTTAAGTTAATATCGGTAGATATAAATTATCATTCAATGTAAAACGGGCATCAAACATATTACTGTTTACTTCAAGCAAAGTGTTAAGTAATTATTTAGAGGGATAAATATTTAACTTTGTCATTTTATTTTTATTGGTTATGTAAAATTTTTTACGTTTCGCGATAAAATACGTTTAAGCATTCCTGGAACACCAAAACTTTTCTACGCTTCAACAAATACCCACAATTATACCCAATACCTAAAGTTTACAAAATATCATCACAATAAGGCACATAGGGCATGCAGATATGGGGAGATAAGAACCAAGGAAATATCTTACAAACACCTCTCCTTGATTTCATGGGATGTTCTCTAGTTTTAGGAACATTTAGATATTTTTCTCAAGACTTCCATGTACTCTTGACCAAGACTTCCTAGAAATCCTCTAAGTGTTCCTTGACTAAGTCCTAGGTATATAATGCCTAAACTAGGAAAGATAACACATACACACTTCATTTGCTAAGTGAAAAACCAACAATCTCTCCCTTTTCTCTCTACATAGGCCAAGCCTAACATGTTAACACCAAACCATCATACAATTTTTATTTACAACATTTCAAGTGTTCCTACATCATATCTAAGATAACCCAAGAAGGTTTGAAGGTTTGGTTTAAGGTTTACAAGTGTTAAACCATAAAGGTTCAAGATTAGGGTTTTTGTTTGAATTAGGGTTTTCAAGTGTTGTATGAAAGCTTGGGTTTGTGCATCTAAAACAAGGGTTTCGATCATAGTTGTTCATCATCATACTTCATAATTAAGGTTACCTAAAGCCTATCTCTTTTCATGAATGAATTTATGTGTCTATAATGGTCTATGTAGTTAATCACCTTCTAAGGACTTATTACTTTAAAAATGGATTTTTATACCTTGTTTATGTTCTCGTACACTTTGTCATATGGTTATATGATGTTGATATCATTTTATAATGGATTATTTAAGTATTGTACATAAGTGGTTTATATATATAAAGTATATATAAACAAGTTCTTAAAATGTTATACATATATAAAGTTATGGACAAATAGTGTAAACATTATTGGATCTTGTGATTCTTGGTCAAATTTAGACTAATCATGGTCTAAGGACCATAGGTCGTGAAAGATCATGTGATAAATTTGGGTTGTAATGGACTTTTAACAAAGTGGTAAAACGAACAAGTTATAAAATATCAAAAAGGGTCTGTTTGAATTTGAATTTTAAGGCATATATTTTATGATTTTATAAAATACTACATGTCACAAGGATCGTGGGCATGTAGAGAACTCGAAAAACCGTTGTTAACGAAGGAGATACGCTAATTTTAAGTTAACGGTAACTAAACGCGTTTAGAAAATAAATTATAAAACAAATTACTATTCACATCTAATGATAATGTTTACATGTTTTTTTTTGTATCAGTTAGTATATGATTTTAGGATTTCAAAACAATAAGGATCATAATTTTAGGATTAATAACGTCTAGAGGAGTTCGTATTTTTCACGATTACGGCAATAAAATACTTTTATATAAGTTACTGTTCATATCAGTCATGAACATTTTGTAAAACATTATTATTTGATAATACTTTTTCATTACGAAGACTGTGCTCGAAAGAATCACTAAAATCGAATCTAAACGATAAGATACGACATTTACGGGTTTTTAGTTAATTAAAGTTATTAAAAAGAAGCTTTTTAATTGTTCTCTTGACAGTAAAAATCACTGTTTGTAATATCCGGGAATTTTTGAAATTTTAAAGGACTATTTTAACCTTGGACTTTTCGAGTCTGACTTGACTTTTGACTTTTGGTCTTTTATTGTCACATAAAAACGATTACCGCATAACTGGTAAGAATTTCAAAACATATTTCAATAATAAATCGTAATTATTATTACAACCTCGAGTACACAAAGTTTTTTTAACTTTTTTGATTCGAAATCGAAAAAGGTTAATATTTAAATTCATAGTTGATTTATCAAACGTTACTACTAAATACGTTTCACGATTCGGACCCTAAAGCAATTTGATGTAAAACGATATTTCAGACAACTTTTTAGTTTTACCCGAGACTTGAAAACAAGCAGAAGAGGGCTAAAACAGCCTCGCAAAGTTTTGAAAACTGCACACAACGGGTACCGACACACACAAATAATTAAATTTATTTTTAATTATCACTAGTTATTTAATAAAAATATTAAATAAAATCATTTATCATGTTATTCAAAAGCGTTGTTGACAACGCAAATATCCGAGTTAAAATTCATTTTAATTTTAACCGAGTCACGAAATAAATAACAGATATTTTTATAAATGTTATAAAAATATTTATGAAATATTATCAAGTGAATACTCATTTTTATCAGAAAAATGATTTGGAAAACAATGGCGCAAGTTTCGTATTCTGAATCATCCGTTAAGTCGCTCAAATGAGCCCCGAAACAATATTTTATAAAAGTTTCTCAACAATTACACTTTTGGTCCCTTGGGTAATATTTACAAAATTTACCCAAACTATTAAAACTTGTCACATTAAATTTTAAGTTTTAATATATATATAAATTTTTATATCTTTTATTTCATTTTTATATAAAAAAAAAACACACAACATTACACCTCTCATCTCCTATCTCTCCCCTCTCATTAACCGGCCACCACCGGCCGCCCGGTCAACCCCTCCGCCACCACGCCGCTCCGCAGGGAATACTTTTCGGCGGACTTTTCTGCCGAATCCAAAAAGGTTCCTCGTCCCCCAATCTACCCGATCCCCATGTCACGCGCCACCACTCGCCACCCCGCTGTCTCCATGCCACCACCTCACCACTGCCACGCCATCACCACCGCCACCATCATCATCATCATAACGTCACCATCATCACCCCGCTGCCACCACACCGAAACCACCACCGTCATCATCATCATAATATCATCACCACCACACCGACCACCACCAAGGGTGCGTCGGTTTACTGTTCTCACCAAAAAGGGTGCGTTGGGTTTTGTGTTAAACCGAAGAGGGTGCGTTGATTTTCGAGGAATAGTTTGCGTCGGGTTCGGGTCAGATCGACAAGGGGTGTATGTTTTATAGTTTTGCACCGTTAGCGTGTTCGTTTGGTTTTTGTTATAACACCCAAAAAGGGTGCGTTTGGTTTTTTTTTCTGTCACCCACTTAGGTGCGTTGTTGTGTTACTCAGCACCTAGGGTGCGTTTGGTTGTCATAACACCAAAATAGGGTGCGTTTGGGTTGGCTGCGAAACAGCCGAGGGGGCATCGGGATTGTGGTGGCACCGAAATAGATGCGTTTGGTTTAATGACAAAGCGAAAGGGTGTGTTTGGTTTAGGTTATAACAACAACGGGTGTGTTTGGATGGTTGTTTAATAGCCATGGGGGTTCATTTGGTTTGGCAGACACCGCAAGGGGTGGTGCGTTTGGTTGGCAGATTATACACCAAGGGGTGTGTTTGGTTTGGACAGTTTCACTAAGGGTGTGTTTGGGTTAAGGGAAACGCCATAAGGGTACGTTTGGGTTAACAGCAGCCCTTAAGGGTGCGTTTGGTTCGTTGTTTAACAACTTTCGGCCATGTTTGGTTGGCTGCCAAACGACGCAATGGTGCGTTTGGTTTAACCGAAACCACATAGGGGTGTTTGTTTCTTTGTATTAATACATAAGGGTGCATTTTGGTTAGCAGAAAACTATAAAGGGGTGTTTGGGACAGCATGAGTGTTTGGTTGGGCAGATTTGCCAAACGGGTGCGTTTGGTTTAGCACAAAGATCAACAATGGTTCGTTTGGTTTATACACTTGACTAATAAATATAACACGAGACTTTATAAGTTATAAATCGGATCTAAAATGGTGGTTAATGGTTAAATAAATATGATATTTATTAATTTGTTTAGTTATAAATATATATTTAAAACACGTAGAAATTTTGCAACGTGCAGTTTGTTGAAAAGTGGAAAAGAAGACATTAGGTTTTATAAATATGGGAAACGTTATATAACCGGGAAGGTCATGACGAAATTTATATAACTTTTTATATTTAGTAATGTTTTACTAAAGCCTCTATTATTTTAGAAACAGATAAAAGGAACTAAGTTATATTTTAAAGATATAATAATTGTATTATACAATAACCGGATAAACGAACGAAAAACTATACTTTTACAATGAGATAACTATTTTAGACACGACCCGCCGAGGAAACGAGATATAAATTTATAAAATATTATTTTATAATTTATAATTGTCAGTTAGAAGATAACATAATAATTGTTGTAAAAGCTTTATAAACATCGTTTAACTTAATTAGTAACCTTAAAATGTACGATTACGTTTATGCAAGAACTATTTATTTAATTAAGTGGTGATTTTAGAAAACAAGTCAAACTAATTGGTTTAGTTATTTACTCACACTTCGTATATAATACTTGCAAAGCATTATATATTTCACCTTAATCTTCGGATTGTTTATCTTTCGTTTTATAATCTAACGTACGAATTAATAATTGTTTTCTTATTACCATATGTAATATATACAGAATATATTACATACTTTGCGTTCGCTTTTCAAATTATTTATTTAACCAACCACCAAACTATTACAACTTTAAATCTAAATCTTTTATCAACGTGACGCGTTGACGTAACCATTCATCGGGAAACCCAAATACGTTATCCTAGGCTAGTGGGACTTAAGATTAAGATTAGTTGCAACTTCTTGATCGAGCCGCTTCGTCTTCCGTTTGTGTTGTGCATATTAGATGCCTATCTGTCAATCGTTCTACATCATCGAGGTGAGTTTATAGCCCCACGTTTTACATGTTATATATATATTTTTGGGGTGAGAACATACTTGTTTACAAATGCATTTACATGTTTGTTTACAAATTGGTTTACATACTCATTTGCATAGCTCGCTATGGGATACATTTACTTGACTTCATTTTTGGTCACGAATGCATACTTTACTTTTGAAATGATTACGGATTAGCTTAAGCGGATTGAACTGATAACAATACAGTACTGCCCGGGTGTTCTTGGAGGGGACACCGGTAACGGGAGTACATATTCTTTAAATAAAGGCCGGTGTTCTTGGAGGGGACACCTGTGATGGGTATATATATAAGTCTACGTCACAGCTTCATGAACTGTAAATCACTTGGAGGGTGAGCGCGAATGTTATGAAATAGATCTATTCGGGTGAATCCCCGTTCGGGTGATTAGCTATCACTGGGCAATTAACGGATACGTTATAGCTTGTTTGTCTATGCGGAAATGGTTATAAAATTGATTCTATTGGGATTGACAATCCCCGTTCGGGTGATTAGCTATCACTGGGCAACGAACGTTATAACATGTCGGATTACGATTGGTTGGGCCTACAAGGCCACAATATTAAATATGTAATCTTACTTATTATATTAGTGCATCGGTTTCATGAACTTAGAGTAATTGTAATCATTGTTTTATACTCACATGGATATTTACTGTGCCTTGAATAAAGTGGCAATACATACTTGAAACATTTTGGTGACATATATATAAATATCATACATGCTTTTTTGATACCAATTGCGATACAAACGGATTCAGACGTTTATTGTTGTGACTATTTGGGGATTGAAAGTTCATGCAAACTTTACAACTATTTGATTTCTAAAATCATACCTACTTTGGAAGGGACATTTAAGGATTTTAATATGGTCATACACACTTGACAGGAACTTTTGGTTCAGTTGTTTATACTTAAACAAATCTATCGATCTCACCAACTTTTAATGTTGGACACTTTTAAGCATGTTTTTCTCAGGTGAATTATATGCTTGGATTTTTTGATGTGCATTGGAGTCTAAACTGACAAGATTTCATTCATGGATTTCTACATACACACAAGTGATCAAATCTCGTTGTGATAATTTCAAGCTTTTCATTTTGATGCAATTATGGGACAAACATTATATCAATTTCTAGGAAATCAACGAGATTTCTGTTTTTAATAACGAACATTTAGGGGTTCGTTTCTTGGTATCTTGCGCTGTGTATTATGATATGTAACGACCATCCGGAATATCTTCTGCTGCGACACGTTTTTTTTGGGGGTGTTACACTGTTCACCAGGGGATTTCAAAATATGAAAATATAATATTTTGATACATCGACTTAATACGAGAACATGGACGTAAGAAACATCCCAATTGGCTTTTTTAAAACGATAAAGATACGCACTATTTTATACTTGTGTACTATTTCCTGACGTGAATAGTGTTGGTTCGTTTTTAATATATAATATTGCGAAATATTTTAGAATCATTTATATAATATTTATACATGTCCTAAATTTTATAAATATTATTTTCTACAAGACATTGAGTTATTTATTCGATTATACGGTACAAACAAACGAATAAATATTTATCAAAAAGCAATTTAATTATTATTTCACTAAACTCAATTAAATGGTTATGTACTGCGCTATATAGAATTTTATATGGTTCAGTAGTTTATGTCAAAGTACTTAGTACCCGTACGACCATTTAGTTGATTAGGTTGCATTCTGCGTAATTGTGAGCAATTTTATGTTGTGATTTACATTGTTAAACTCATCCACTCTGTGGTGGTTTTCATAGACTCAACGTTTTTACTGTTTATACTCATTTATAAGTTTTAGGGTGAGAACATTCTTTGTTTTATAATTGGACGCAAGTGAACATTTCATATTTAAACTGATTACGTGTTTGCCTAAGTAGCGATAACCTAATGTGCCCACTATCATGAACTGTAAATCACTTGGAGGGTGAGCGCGAATGTTATAAAAAGTTATTTGGGGCGATTGCCCCCGTTCGGGTGATTAGCTATCCATAGGTTTTTGTCGAAAATACCGAGACATACGAAAAGAAATATACCCATGTCGGATTTGGGATGTTCTGGGTTAGAACATCATCATGGGCAATGTAGGCAATTTATATTGCAATTCATTTATGTCGAGCTTCAGTGTCATGAGCTTAGGGAAACATAATTACATTTTTGTGATGTTTACATTTAATGTATTATCACGGGGGAATCTTGCGGTGTCCGAAATTATTCAATTCATTAACCGATGTATTCTCAAAACCTATTATTGTTAACGTTTTTAGCTTGTTTTTCTCAAGGTGGTCAATAAGGCATCGAGTGCAGGAGGATACAGGTGGTCGGTTTATTTTGGAAGTCATTTGCATTAAAGATTTGGTTGCATTACATTTTGGAGAAGCATTTGTTATGAAACTAGGATTCTTTGTATAATTTATCAATGAATGAGTTAATGTTCGGAGCTTTTGTATAAAACATTTGCTAAAATCTAATGTATCGTTTTTAATACGAACTCTTTTAAACGTTCGTTCTTATATATCTTGTGCTATTGATTTATGACAGTACACTCCCCAAAACTATATTCCGCTATCTATGACCATTTTGGGGGTGATTACAGATTGTATATAGAGCAAGGTTATAGAGAAAACATGTCAAATATTTTGCTGGACTCATAACCGTTTTCAAACATTGCAATCAGATAAGGGTTTTTTCATGGGACCATAAATATACTAGTTGTTTAAATGAGTTAGTTTTACTGGATGCCTTAAATGATTATATACGTTGTTCATATTTTAGTACATACGTTAGACTATGGAGGAATATTCATGTTATATATACAAAGATGAGTTTGCATTCTTTCGCACATACTCTTCATTTATTTATGTAAGGGTTATTTATATAAATAGGGGAACATTTCAAGGTAGTACTATAAGCTCGTAGGTCCTAACCACTACCTAAACATTAAGCTATCGAATATGATATCTTACCATCATTCATTTATGCCATGAGAGCATATTCATATTTACCATATCGGTCTTATATAATATACTTATATAAGTTAAGTTTTGGTCGTTGCAAGCAGTCATGTTTTCACCATCGACGGTTACCTACACGTCTGTCTATATTAATTCTGAGCCATGGAGATTCCAGTGAGCTTCTGATGAGGAGCTAGAGGCACCAATGGAGGATCAGCCTCTACCTGCTGATGCCTCACCTACAACCCTATCACCGGGCAACATAGCTAACTCTAATCTGAAGGAGGACGAGGAGGACCCTGAGGAGGATCCTGCTGACTATCCTGCCGATGGAGGAGAAAATGATGATAATGAGTCATCTGATGATGACAACGATGATGATGATGTTGAGAAGGATGAGGAGGACGAGGAACACCTAGCTCGCTGACCTTCTGGCTGTACCTACAGTGTTTAATGTCACCCCTGTCAGTCTGTGTACCAAATTACAGAGCGCTCTTTTGACGACCGATGAGTATTGCTTATACACCAAATACCTCTCCACACCATATCATCTTGTTTTTTTGTGACCAAATCTTTAGTACAAGTAGGATGTATTTTTAACACCCTTACATCCCCACGTTCACCATCTGTGAGAGAAATGAATTACTAAGTTTGCTGTGGCACTACCTTCATTCATACCCCAGTAGGATCACCATCACAGGAGAACATGAAATTACTTAAGATAAACATAAGAGGCTTGCATCTTAGAATCTTGAGAAGCTCCCTAGACAAGGGACAAATAGACTTTGTCAATGTAGCTTGTTTTGTATTGTATCCCACTAAACTTGAGTAATACTCGGTTGGTAGCATTAATGAAAAGCTCGTACTCTTTTACTCAGGTAAAACAATGTATTAAGTATTAACCGACACTGTTGGTTATGATCATGCTATAGTATGATGTGGTTTTATTTATGTCATGGTTGTTGTTATCTTATATCTTTGCATAATGTGGTCTCACCTTACATATATGTTGGGATCACAAAGTGTCATGATTTTCCATTGGATGAAACTTCATATACATTTGTTCCCTGTGATCTTCAGGAAATAATGACAACTGTTAATCAAGGGATGAGTGTTGAAGAAATTGAGCGGGTTGTAGCCCAATGAGTGGCTAATGCTATTTATAAGACGAAAACCAACATGTCCCGCAAGTCAATGAGCCAGACCGAACGACAAGAAGACATGGTAGCAGAGAATACAAGCAACAAGAGGAAGTGGGAAGGTAACCACAATGGAAGCTCGAGCCAACAAAACCAAAGGCTTAGATGCCTAGTGCACACACTTTTTTAGCCAATAAACAAGAGGAATATGCTGGATCTTTACCTTTCTGTGTTCCAGTGCAATTTTCACCATATTGGTTCGTGTATTGTTAAAGTGTGGAAATTATAAGAAGTTTGGCCACATAACCCGAAATTGTAGAACACCTATTGCTGCTAGGAATCAATGAACTCCCACTTGTTATGAGTGTGGAGGTTTGGGACACTACAAATGTATGGACATGTACTAGAAAGGAAAAGCTTATGAAGACTCTAGCGCCACGACGTCTAACCTCAACATCTAAGGAGAGACCCTCCTGTATTACCTAGCCGATCTTAAGCGGAAACTTTTATTTAGACTTTTAAATTCCAATAGGAATTTGTATTGTACTTTCTTTTGAACCTCGTTGTACCCGTGGATGATTTAAATTATCTATCAAATTATCGTATTATGAAAATTTTGTCAATATTAACTTAGATTCCTTATTTACTCTTGCAAACTACTCTCTCAAATATCATGAAATCATAATGCTATTTTGACGAAAATGAGCAATGTCATGTTTAGTCCTCAATTATACATGGCCTGATCAACTATGTATAATTTAGGAAGGACCACGCCAGGCTGAGAGTAGTCTCCTTAATACTTCTGTCAAGAAAACAATTTTCTAGTTATGGTCAAGTTTTGTGTGCGTATTCACAAAGTGTATTTATCACAAGGAACCAAACTAATAATCATAATAACTAGGTAAATTTTTACCCCCTTTAAAAAAATATTATAAACTGACGTGTTAAGCCGAAGGGAACGAATAAGCCACTTAGAGCGTTGAGCCTTAGACGACAACAATAAATAGTATACCCAATTGTCACTACTTTGAACGCTCTAATGTTAAAACAATTTAGAGGGGAATGCAAAACGAGTTACCATGCAGTGGTAACGAATAAAAAAAAACAAATAGATTTATTGCCACAACATCCATTTATTATCTTAGAAGTAAGATTACATAAGAACATAAAGGAAATACAAGTTTTATTACAACCTTCCCCTAGCAATAATATCTATTCCTTCCAAAAGAGATCCACGCCAATAGCAAGAACGATGAGGGGCACGAGAATCGCTAGAATAAAGGCCAGATACTGAAATTCTTCTTCGTATGGGACGTAGGCAGATAAATGACAAGTGCTACCGCGCTCGCCATCGCCAAGAGTGTAATGATATGCAACATTTTTAAGGATTGGATAAGAGAAAATTTAAGTGAAAGATTTAGTGTTGTGTGGAGAAATTGAGGATAAAAATTTGGTATTTAAAAGGAGAAAATAACCGTTGGGGTTACTGTTCACGTATAAAAAAAATTACCAACACCACTTTACTATATAAATTCGACATCATTTTATACAAAATACTAGGCCAAAAAGGCGAAGACGTATCATTAGTCGTCCTAGGATAAACCGTCGACAAGTTAAACGTCATCAAGGAATTGAGACCTCGTACCAATGAATTTCTACATATGATTTAAAAAATTGGACTTACCGTTATTAGGAGGATTAAGACGAGCATTTACAACTCTTCATCATACAATATTCCGGAGTGTGAATGCATCGATTACGGGATTTAAATAAGCTGATGGTGAAGAACCGTTATTCGCTCCCGACAATTTATGATTTGTTCAATCAACTTCAAGGGTCGAGTGTTTACTCGAATATCGACCTGAGGTCGAGCTATCATCAATTGGGGGTTCGTGAAGCAGACATTCCAAAGACCGCCTTCAGAACTCCATATGGACATATGATTTCAGTCATTCCTTGGTTTGGACAAAGCACCGGTGCGTATTTAGGGGACCTCATGAATCGGGTGTGCAAACCATATTTGGATAAGTTTGTGATCGTCTTTATTGATGATATATATTAATTTTTCAAAGAATAAGAAGGAATATAAAGAACATCAATTGCTTGAGAAGGAGAGATATTGATATGATAAATTTTTCTAAGTTGTATATTTCCGGATTCTCCAAAAAGTACTAGTTCCTTGGTCTCGTGATATATATTTTATTTTGGTGAACTTTTAACCATTCCTTGTGCAATGGTAATTGGTTGAGTGTTTGCTTATATATTATATATATATATATATATATTATCAACGAATCAATTAACGCATCCGCATAAAACATCTATTAGTCTAATTATAATCTATCATAGGGAATTAAAGCAATGGTGATCCTGTTAATACCCTAGCCCATCGGGACTTTACCCACTTATTGCTTGACTTTTTTTATATACCGGTAGTCCACCACCCAAATCAATACCAATTAATTAAGAACAATACTGGTTGAACAATTATCGGGTCACCTGCCGGTCCAACTAAGCTCATAATCAAATGGTAAGGACAGGGTGTCATTTGTGATCCTATTGGTCCAGACATACAAGACACAACATGAAGAGCTATCCCGGCATCTAGATTACGTGTTAAGTCTCACTAGACCCAGTTGAATGATAGGTCGCATGTACAAGCACATAAACAAGTATAAGGCGATAAACATAATTAAACAACAATGATAAATTAAGCAAGCCGAATTAAAACAAACCAAACATTATAATCATTATTAACATGGCTAATACCCGAGGGTATTAGTCCACAATCATTGTAAATTTATAAGCGTGATCAAACAATTAAGACTCGAATGATTAAGAAAGTAAGAATTACACCATGTCTTCTATGGAATTATGGTTGGTGCTTGACCTTGGCTGCTCCTTATTTCTTTAAAAACTCGACTTCAGAGTGTATGGTATGAAGAATGTAATTTTTGCACACTGAAACTCGTTTTTGAGTCTCGTATTTATAGTGTCTGAAAATTGTCTCGATACGCCGTATGTAGAGAGGTGAATACGGCATATAGGGTTAATTTCCTTGGAGTTTGCGATAAGTTCAAATCAATCAAGATTAAATGCCATCAATCATATTAACTGCATATCTTTGACTGATGACCAGCTGGTAGATACGATGTATGGGTGAAGTGTGATATGCCAAATCGGGAATTAAACTTTACGTGTATTCTTGTGATGAGTTGGCGCTGATACGCCATATCTTCTTTGCTGGATACGGTGTATGGTAGCAGATAACAGTTTTCTTCAAATGTCTTCGTTTTAGCTTCAGAATTGCGCCTTTTAGCTTCGTCTTTACAAATTACTTCATAATTACTGCAATCATAAACTTTAAGCAATTAAGTACCAATATCTTGTAATAATTATATAAAATTAGGTAAAATGTATGGGATAAATGATGGTAAAATGTGATGTTATTTGATGATATTAAATATCCCCCCACTTGAATCCTACTCGTCCTCAAGTAGACTTTAGAAAGGTTTTGAAAATGTATCCCAACCGAGGTTAAGGATTTTTTTGTTAAGCAATTTTTTTGTTCTAACCACCTGTACAAAACCAAGCACCTCATGAAATATGGGAATGAAAACACTCAGATTACTCAACTAATCTAGGGTGCAACATTTAAGTGGTACACTCATTTGCTCAGTCGTCATTAGCTTCGTATCATACGCTTGACAAGGATACACATCTCCACCTCTAAAGAGAAGGAGTAACAAGTCAAAAGGTAAATTGGGTATTTATAAATAGGCTTAGGGTTTAATCATTCTATAATATTTAGGATGAAGAACAATATAGGGTATGGAGCTTCTGACTTTCACCGAAGGTTGTCATCCAACAAGGCAGCTGAGACATGCATACATGGCCGTAATGACGGAATAGACATCCATGCTCGTACACATCCTCGTTTGAGTAGATCCTAAGGTACTGTTGCTAGTAACTTTCCTGACCGTTCCAATAAATAAGGTACGGTTGCTAGTAACTTTCCTGACCGTTCCATGACAACGTCAGGATTGTTGGTACAACCCAAGATACCCGAATGGAAGTGGGATAACATCACCATGGATTTTGTCACGAAGCTTCCTAAGACGTCTCAAGGTTATGACACAATTTGGGTGATCGTTGACCGACTCACTAAGTCTGCGATCTTCACACCGATGAGAGAGACCGATCCTTTGGATAAACTTGCAAGATTGTACCTAAAGGAAGTGGTCACGAGGCATGGGATACCCGTCTCAATCATTTGCGATCGTGACCCGAGATTCGCATCAAATTTCTGGAGGTCACTTCAGAGTGCTTTGGGTACAAACTTGGATATGAGTACTGCGTACCATCCCCAAACAGACGGGCAAAGTGAGAGGACAATTCAAACTCTCGAGGATATGCTGCGTGCCTGTGCGATCGACTTTGGAAAGGGTTGGGTTAACCATTTGCCATTAGTCGAGTTTTCATACAACAATAGCTATCACGCTAGCATCAAGGCCGCACCATTTGAAGCACTTTATGGTCGGAAATGTCGCTCACCTGTTTGTTGGACTGAAGTTGGAGAAGCTCAAATACTCGGTCCAGAACTGATCCAAGAAACCACTGAGAAAATCATTCAGATCAAGCAAAGGATGCAAGCTGCTCGTGACCGACAGAAGAGTTATGCTGACTTGAAGCGTAAACCAATGGAATTCCAAGTCGGGGACAAGGTCATGCTTAAGGTCTCGCCTTGGAAAGGGGTTGTACGTTTTGGCAAACGGGGGAAGTTGAACCCTAGGTATGTTGGACCTTTTAAGGTGATAGAAAGGGTTGGAGAAGTTGCTTACAAGCTTGAACTTCCAGAAGAATTAAGCAGAGTCCATAATACATTTCATGTATCTAATCTGAAAAAGTGTCATGCCGACGAACCATTAGCCGTTCCGTTGGATGGACTTAATTTGGACGACAAACTTCATTTTGTTGAGGAACCGGTAGAAATAGTGGACCGAGAGGTTAAACGGTTGAAGAGAAGTCGGATCCCATTGGTCAAAGTTCGATGGAACTCCAAGAGAGGTCCTGAGTACACGTGGGAGCGTGAAGACCAATTCAAGAAGAAATATCCACAACTCTTCACCAAGACCACACCGTCGTCAAGTGCTGCATTGTGAGCCTTGAGGACAAGGCTCGTTTAACGGGGGAAGTCTATAACACCCTGTGTTTTCAAGTCTTTGACGACGTCAATAAATGTGCTATTTATTTTTATTATTGTACGTGTTTGCTTAAAATTGTAAACGTTAAGTTAAATCGCGTACGCCAAAAATTAGCGTTCAATGTAAACGGGCATCAAACAATTAAATGTTTACATCAAGCAAGGGTTATATAATTATTTTAAGGATAATTATTAACTTTGTTCATTTTATTTTTATCGGATACGTAAAGTGTATACGTTTCGCGATAAATTGCGTTTAGGCACTCCCGGAACCACAAAAACTTTCCTACGCTTCAACAAATACCCACTTTTATACCCAATACATAAAAGTTACATAAATATATCCTATATCTCTTTGTTTTGCCGAAATTCATACAACATGTATGAATATATACATGATAATTGTGATAAGTCTTACACATTGGTCAAGTTTATGCCATACCACCTTATGACACACCATACCTCTTCATGGCACCATCCCTACCATCCTTTGACTACTAACCATGACTAAGGCCATCCCTAGGACACCCTTATGTCTCCTTGACCAAGTATATGTCTCCTTGACCAATTATGCATCCTATTAACAGTACACATAGCTAGCAATATATCATATACACTTTACACTTAGATAAAAATTCACAAAAACCCTCTTTGTGCTCCATACATGCTACGGCACAAACCAACAACCTTACTCAATCCATACAAAATTTTCTACAACCCTTACACTTCTATATACACATATTCTAAGATGTACTAAGACATTTGCAAGCATTGGTTAACCATTTCCAAGTTATAATCAAGAGAAGGAAAGCTAGGGTTTATTAAGTGCAAGCTTGGGTTTTGTGGCTAAACAAGGGTTTAGCACTTGATTATCATCACCATCATACATCTTAAGGTCCACTTGAACTCTTTATATTCTTGTAACTTTCATTATTATGCATATGATCATTCTATTTAGCTTATAATCACCTTTTAATTTTATCAGAAATAAAGTTTTCCTGAAATACCACATGGATTTCTTTTATATATGTTAAGTTATTACTTACACATGTAAAAAGGATGAGAAAATGTTGTATCATATTGTTTTGGTGTAAACATGATTATGGATTAATTAGGGTTTTCATAGTTTCATAATATGTTTCAACTTAAAGAAATACATAAGACATGTTAATATTGATTATGGACTTTTAATCATGTTAATAGAACACTAAAATAAGGTCATATGGAAAGAAATACACTTGTACCCATTTGGTTATGTATAAAAATGATTATTGACAAAACTAGTAAATTAGAGATTTCTTAAGTAAAGTTATAATTTTAAGTATTATCATGGATTAGTTAACCTTGGTAACCTTGACACATAAGAACATTATGGACAAGTAAGAGATAATATAAGGATGATATATAATATACAAGATATATGAGACTTGTGGTAAAATACAAAAGTGGTAAAGTATAAAGAAAAGATCAAAAATGGACTTAACAAACAAGCATAAACATTCTGTCCCAAATTCGAATTTTTACATACTCATTTTATATTTTTATAAGATAATACATTTCACGACGATTCCGAAAAAGTAAGAAACTTGTTAAACGGATTAATAACGAAAAAGTTACGTTAAAAACAAGTTATACGTTAATAAACGAAGTCGTAAATAAATTTTTATAAAAACATTTTTATAAAAATTTCAAACAGCAAGGGTTAGTATTTTTAATAAATAATACATATTTTTAGGATTCCAAAATGATAAGAATCGTAATTTTTCAATTAATAACGAACGAGTTATGAATTTCGCGAGTTTACGACAATTAATACTTTTATAAAACTATTTTTATAAAAGTTACTATTCATGACAGAAAGTTATATTTTTGTAAACCTCATAAATATATAGAACTTTCAAATACGAGAACGTCCTCGAAAGAATCGTTAAAAACGGAGCTATAACGAATAAAATACGACGTTTACGGGTCTTACGACAATTAAATCGATAAAAATATACATAGGGTCTGATGTGAACAGTAATTTTTACTGTTCACCAGTAGGTCCGAAATTCGAAAATGTCAATTTATGATAACTCGTCTTGATACGAAAAGATGGACATAAGAAACGCGAGAATCGGGTTTAAAACGCGAAAGTTACGCCAGTTTTGCTAAAACGGTAATTATAAACGTTTTAACTTCTTAAACACAATTTTACTAAAACCATTAGTTGGTGATTGAGCTATATAGAATATTATGTGGTTATCAAAGTACTATATTACTAGGGAGTTTCATAATGAGGCCTCTTCGGATGGCGTTTCGACGAGTTGTTGGATTTACGATTTAAAGTGTCCTAACTCCTCGAACGTCATGTCATGACCTCTTTAATTATGATAGCCCGAACGATAGTACGATGTAACAACTATTAGATTATATTCAATGTTGTTAAAATAAGTACTCGTCTTAATACGACCTATGATAATTTAGGTTGCATTCGATCTTTTACGTGACGCTTTATCTGGCGATATTTGGAATATCAGAGACTCAAGGTAGCTTCATAGCCCCAACGTTTACATACTTTTGTTTTTTAACAAATTTTTTGGTGAAAAACATGCAATGTTTACAACTGGACGACACAAGTGGTTAAGTTTCACATTATTATTAACATTTGCCTAAGTACGATAACCCAATCTGAGCCCATTATCATGAACCTGTTTAATATGAGCGCGAAATGTTAGTAAATAGATCTATTGGGTTTGACAACCCCGTTCGGGTGATTAGCTATCACTAGTGAAACGAACGTATACCATGTCGAATATAGGATGTTGCGGGTTAGAACATCACCAACGGGCAAAAGGCCATTAATTGGCAATCCAGCATTCAAGCTTCAGTGTCATGAGCTTAGAGAACGTATACATTTATAATGATATCTGCATCTGTTGCACATAACATACACTGGGTAGATCCTGTGTCCCACAATATATGATTATCACCTATGAATTCACCAACATTATTGTTGACGTTTTAAAGCAATGTTTTTCAGGAGATCAATAAGCACGAGGTGCGATGGATACATTGGTGGTTTTGATTTGGATGTCATGCATTAAAGATTTTATCACATTTCATTTTGTTATCTGTCATGGGCTGAAAATCTTTGTATTTTGATCAAATGAACAAGTTAAGCTTCGGGCTTATGTAACAATTACTTTGTTAAATCCAATGTATCATTTTCAAACGACTTTTGGTCGTTCTATATATATCTTGTGTTATTGATCTGAGAAGTAACACGCCCCGGACCCATATTCCGCTGCGACCCAATTTGGGGGTGTTACATATTTGGTCCTAGACTTGTTCTGTTTTTGCCTTTTTAGCTTTTTCTAAGTTCTTATTAGGTCTTAAATCTTAGCTCAAAAGTAGTCATTAGTCTTTTAAGTTTTTTTAGTCATCTGTTTTAATATCTTTTAAAGTGCTTTTTAGATTCTTTTGTTTGCTTATTTTTAGTTAGAAGTGCTTATTAGGTTTAGATGTTTACCTGTTTTCAGCTTATTTGTCTTCTAAGTTGCTTATTTAGTCCAAAAAGCAAAACCGTTTAGAAAAGGGTTCATTAGTCTTCATTAAGCAATCTGTCATCTTTTTATAAGCTTTTTCTAGCTTATTTTTAAGTTCTGTCAAAAGTGCCTTTTTAAAGTTGCTTATTTTGGTCTTATGTTTAGCTATTTTAAAAAGAAATAAAAAATAATAATTTTACAGAAAGGGAAGCCACAGGGTTCGAACCTGTGACCTCCCCCTTTCTCATAGCCAACACTTTAACACACACACCTTTACCATCTGCGCCCTTGGGTCTTTTCTGTTAGACCTTGGGGCCATTTGGTATTTAAGGGGTGTTTTCCCTTTTTGCCTATCAGCCCTTTTTAGCTTATTTCTAGCTTATTCCAATAAGCTGGTGAACCAGTTTTATTTTTCTTAGATTCTAATTAGTTCAAAGTACTTTTCTTGATTTTTTCATATTTTTCTAAATTAGTTTAATACTTTTTATAATATTTTTAGATTAAAAATGTTTTTAATTCATAAAAAATAAAATAAAAGTCAAAAAAATATAATTCTTTTTTCTAAAATTATTTTTAATCATTTAGGACTTTTATAAATTAAATTTTCATTTTTAGGGTTAAAATTCGATAATTTAGGTTTTTAAGTCGCGTTTTTAGATTCCCGTTAACCGTTTTTTAGGTTTATTAAAATTTTTTAATTGCCTTTAAATATTGTTTGGCATTTTTTGGTTTTTTTGTTGCATTAGTTGTATAAATAGAATCTAAATCAAATCTTGATTATTCAATCACGCGATCACAAACTTAATCATGATTCTTAATTCACGCTTCGTTGGGACCACGTCCCGGGAGGTTTTGGATTTTACTTTGGTTAAAAGTAATTTTCTTAAAAATCTTAACCGATACGTTCAACTTACTATTATTATGATATTTTCCGTTATTATTCGATATATATATATATAAATATATATATATATTTATATATATATAAATATATAATATAATTTATATTATAGGCTATTATGCTAAGAATAACACCAGCAAAGCATCCGTAATCCAAGCCAGTGATAATTAGTGGTTGTGACCCAAAAGAACCAGGACAAAATAGTTAGATTCACCGAGCCCCGTACACAGAATCCTCAAAAGGAAGACACAAAACACAAAAAGAGCATCACAAAACAAACCGAGTTTCTATCAACAAACCTATGCTATCTTCTACAGGAGTAAAACCATCTACTAAGATTCTAGGTATCACAGCCGGTTACAGGCGAATACAATAGAAAGATAAGATGGGAGCGAAATAGAGTGATTGCTCACCCATCCTCTATAATCCGAACAATATCTACACGATATACTTAGGAGATAAAGTATAGCCCCACCAACTAGGACAGTTAAATCTAGTTTAAAATAAAAATGTATCAAGTGCTGGTTTGGGGGGTGTGAAGAATTATTGGATTTGATTTGTGTGTAGCATTATCTCAAGATTACTGCGATTTCGGATAGGAGATATGTTGAGAGTGTTAAATGTTGGGTAGGAGGGAAATGGTTTATACGATTTGTGTGTGGGGGGATCGTGGTTGGTTTAATAGGGGATGTGGATATGCTACGGTTATATGCTAAACCGCGCACACACTATAGGTAAGAATTAGTTAAAAGGATTAATTGGTGTGCGGAGTCACTCCTCAGGATTGTGAAATTTTGGTGTATATGTAAACACGTAAGATGAGAGCAGTTAAAGAGCCGTGCGAGATGGTTTAGTTTTTATTATAAAAGAATGAAAAAATTTGATACAGATGTCTATTAACCTAACCAAACAATTAAAGTTTAAAATGAATATGTTGGTTTTAAGTAAAATTTTATTAGATAATATTAGTATGTTGTGAAAATTGAGTATAATTTCTGAGAGTGAATGTGATAAAAATAAAAGAATGTGTTAAATGGGGTTAAGAAAGGTTAAAGAAGAAATATTAATAATAATTGTTATAGTGTGCATTTAGAAATTAGGTTTCTTTGATTTAGCTTTTTCCTTTTTCTTATTAGGTCTTTAAGCTTGTCCAAAAAGTGTGCCTAAAATTCTTTTTATTCTATCTTTTTGTCCTCTGCCTTAAAGTTTTAAGGACTGTTTAGCTTATTGCTTTAGCTTTTCTCTAAGTTTTTATGGTTTAATTATTTTAGGATTAGAATCTGTTCTAAGATTATTCTATGAACTTTAGCTTATTAAGTCCAAAAAGCTAATCAGAACTTTAAATAGTCAAGTAAGCTTTTAAGTTAACTGTCATTTTGTTCTTTGCTTTTCTAGCTTTTTACTTAGGCTTATTTGCTTCTGTCTAGCTTATTTGTGTCCTTTAGGTATAAGAGTTAATTTTTTTTGGTTTTTAGATTTTTATTTAGCTTATTGAGTTTTAGAAGTTAGCCTAAATGTCTGTCAAAAGCCTTTTGAATTCTGTTTTTACGTTTCTTGTCTGCTTATCTAGCATATTTTGTCTTCTTATTTCTGTCATAAGTGCTTATTAGGATCTAGTTAAGGTCTATGTTCAGCTTGATTGTTAGCTTATTGAGTCATAGTTTTCCTCACAGTTTTGCTCTTTAGTTCATTCTTAAAATTTTATAATCTGTCTCATTTTAAGCTAGCTAATTCTAGCTTATTTCAAAGTTTTAAGAAAAGTGCCTTTTACAAAAGTAGCTTATTTAATTAGTTCTTTTAAAGTTTTCAAAAAGAAAAGTAAAATAAAATGTTTACACAAAAAGGTAAGGTCCAGGACTCGAACCTGTGACCTCTCCCTTTCACACTCAACGCCTCACACACACAACACTTAACCAACTGCGCTGGGGTCTTTTTCATTTCTTTCTTTGTGCAATTTAATTGTTATAGTCTTTTTAGGTTTTATGCTTATTTGCTTATTTGCTTTATAACTGATTATTTGTTTCAGCTTATTTTCCTGTTTTATTTTTCTTAAGTTTAGATTTGTTCAAAGTACTTTTCATGAATTTTTCAGATTTTTATAATTTAGTTTACTATTTTTATGCATTTTTTAGATTAAAACTATTTTTAATTCATAATAAATAAAATAAAAGTCAAAAAATATAATTCTTTTTTCTAAAATTATTTTAATCATTTAGGATTCATAAAAAAAAAAAAAATTTTAGTGTTAAATTGGATAACTTAGGTTTTAAAGTCTCGGTTTTAGATTCTCATTAACGTTTTCGTGCTTAATGTTTTAATTGTGCCTTAAATTTACTTTCCCTTCGCATTATTAAAATTAGAAACCAAATCCAAATCTTTTATGATAATCAAGCTCGATTCCCAACATAAACGTGAATTTCCATTCACCTCTCACCGAGGAGAACGATACCCGTGTTGATTACTTATTATTCTTTCCTAAGAATAATTTGTAAGATACTTAGCTTACGTATATGTATTATATATATACCACCTTCAAAAACTGATTGGGATATTTTGTTTGATTACATGTTAACAAAAAATATCATACCACCTTCAAAAACTGATTGGGATATTTTGTTTCAACCACTGTTTGATGAATTACTCAACCATCCATCAAGTGTTGATCACCTAGCCCCTGAAGTCATTGCTCCCATTGCTAAAGTAGTAGCTCTAAAACCCGTTGTATCAACTAATTCACCTTCCTCAACAACTGTTGACCAAGCTCCACCATGACCTAGTAACTCACAAACAACACCCAAAACTCAATCTCCTCTCATTTCTAACGATGTTGAAGAAGAAAATCATGACTTAGATGTTGCACACATTAATAACGATCCATTCTTTAGCATTCCAATTCTAGAAAATAATTCTGAAGCATCTTCTTCTTCGGACGTTATTCCCACCATTGTGCACACTGCTGCTCCTAACTCAGAACACGTTACCAAATGGACCAAGGATCATCCTTTAGACAACATCATCGGTGAACTCGAAAGACATGTTTCCACAAGACTCCAACTCCATGAACAAGCCTTATTTTGTTACTATGATGCGTTTCTTACATCAGTTGAACCAAAGAACTATAAAGATGCATTAACTCAAGCATGTTGGATTGAAGAAATGCAAGAGGAGGTGAATGAATTTGAACGTCTTGAAGTCAGGGAACTCATTCCTCATCCCGATAAAGTGATGGTTATTACTTTAAAATGGATCTACAAGGTGAAACTTCATGAATTAGGAGGAATTCTAAAGAACAAGGCTCGTTTGGTTGCTCATGGTTACCGTCAAGAAGAGGGAATTGATTTTGAGGAATCTTTTGCTCCAATGGCTAGACTTGATGTTATTCGGATTTTCCTTGCAGATGCTGCTCACATGAATATGATCGTCTACCAAATAGATGTTAAGACGACATTCTTAAATGGCATTTTGCGCGAAGAAGTTTATGTCAGCTAACCGGACGGGTTTGTGGATCAAGACAATCCGAATCATGTGTACAAGCTTAAGAAGGCTCTCTATGGGTTGAAACAAGCTCCTCGCGCGTGGTACGATTTATTGTCAAAGTTTCTACTCTCTCAGGAATTCTCTGAAGGAACCATGGATCCCACATTGTTCATCAGAGGACAAGGCAAAGATATTCTCTTGGTACAAATCTATGTTGATGATATAATCTTTGTGTCTACTACACTTGAACTATGTGACCAATTTTGAAAAATAATGTATTTAAAGTTTAAGATGTCGATGATGGGCAAAATATCATTTTTTTCTAGCACTACAAATTTCACAAAGTCCTAGAGGCATTTTTATAAACCAGTCTAAATATGCTCTATAATCTTTGAAAAAATATGGTATGAAATCTAGTGACCCTGTGGATACTCCCATGGTGGAGAAATCCAAACTGAATGAAGATATACAAGGGAAAGCTATTGACCCTACACACTATCGTGGAATGGTGGACACCCTTATGTATCTCATAGCCAGTAGACCAGACCTTACATTTGTTGTATACATGTGTGCCCGGTATCGAGCAAAGCCTACCAAAAAGCACTTACATGCTATAAAAAGAATCTTTAAATACCTAAGATGAACTGTTAATAGGGGACTCTGGTATCTAAAGGATTTTTCCATTGCTTTAACAGATTATGCAGATGCTGATCATGCGGGTTGCCGAGATACTAGACGAAGTACATCTGGATGTATGCAATTATTAGGAGACAGACTTGTTAGTTGGTCATCAAAAAGGCAAAAACCGCTGCGATATCCAGTACGGAAGCTGAATATATAGCCTTGTCTGGTTGTTGTGCTTAAGTCCTTTAGATGAGATCACGGCTTACTGACTATGGCCTAGGATTTAATAAAATTCCAATGTATTGTGATAACAAAAGCGCTATTGCCTTATGCTGCAACAATGTTCAACATTCTCGATCAAAACATATTGACATCAGATTCTACTTCATAAAAGAGCAAGTTGAGAACGGAGTAGTAGAGCTTTACTTTGTCAATACGGAGTATCAGTTAGCGGACATCTTCACTAAAGCCCTTGGCAGAGAAAGAATTAAATTTCTTATCAACAAGTTAGGAATGCAGAGTTTTACGCCGAAGACTCTGAAATAATTGGCAGATGAAGCTGAAGAATAGTGGTGGTACCTATTCAAATATCCTGTATATAATATGTATATATATTAAAAACCAAAAAAACAAAAAAGATTTTTTATTTATTTTTAGAAATCATTTATAAAAACAAAATATAAAAATATAAAATCTTTAAAACCAAAGAAAAAAAATTAAAAAATGAGAAAAATATAAAAAGAAGTTGTAGACCTTAAAAATTAGGCATATATAGTTTTTGAGTATGAATTATCAAGACTTTCTTAGAAATTCCAAAAATTTCAAATAACATGCTCAAATACACCATTCTAAAACCCTCATAATTTGAGGGAGAGCATTAAAAATGTTCCTAATACGGCTTGTTAATAACGTGGATTTTCTTTCCCCGAAAAGCAGTTATATTTTAAATCAATTGATATCCAAACTATCAAGAGATTTTAATATTTTTGATAAGTGAGAAAAATGCGATTAAAATAATATGGCTAAATAATGTGATTTTTAAGATCACAAGTGTACGCTATCCCCATAATATGTCTAAACCTTTTAGATTAATCGACACAGCATATAAAGGAGGGGACAAATGTTACGTGTTGACTGAAATGTGGAAGTACAAAAGACTGACCATTTAAATTACTGTAATTGGAGTTATACGGTGGTTAAGTTTAGGTTCATTCATCAAATTCCAGCCATAACCAGAGGACCACGCCATGATATTCACACAAGATAGTGTAGTAGTCCTTAGGTATGGAAAAAAAGGAGTAAAAAGTGAGAACAAGGGAAAAGTGTCAAATTGAATGGACTAGTACTGGAACCAAAACAACAAGGTACTAGTTCTGAAGTTCTCGGTAAGCGTTGAAGGGTTTGAAGAATTAAAAAGAAAATTAAGATAAAGGGTAAAAAGAAAGAAGCCCTCCTTACACATAGGCAGAAACCTGGTCAATACATCTGCTGTCAAGAATCACAAAGATAATTGCTGACATTGAAGACTGACATCATGGAACCAGTGATGCATGCAAAACCCTCCCTACCACTCAGAATCTCTCAAAATATTAATGTTTCATTTCTCATAGAGATTACAACGCATTTCTATCAACTTTCTCACTCCGAGTTAGTTGGTATTAAAAGGTGGCACTCAGCTCCTGCCTTCGATCACTAAAATCAAAAGTACATTATTGAGTCTAGAACCAAGAGATCGTCTATAAATCTCATTAGGACACTTATCCATTATAAAGTGGTTTCTCACACACTGTGAAAACCAGTAATATCTTAAGACTTCTACACATTTATCCTTGTGATTTTGCCAGGCGACATCAGATGTGAAACTTAAAGTATACACATAATGAAAAGATGGAAATCCTGCTTAAGCCAGCATCAAACAAGCTCTTGGTAGGTGACTTTGCAATTCAAATAAATCAAACATGTACAACTGGAAAGAAATGGATGGTGCATTCTTAATGAATCAAACTTGTTCCAAGTATATGATTGGCGATTGATGATAATTTTTTAAAATGATTAAAGACTCTCGATGTGTCACAAAATCCACTTTACAAGTGACACGTCGATTTATTTTTCAAATCAATTTTTATTTCAATCGGTGAGATAGTAACTCATTGGTTCACTCTTATCGTGCTTCTACTTTGAGACGTTCCGGTAATGAGAACATGTTGAGTTTGATGAATCTAATACATATGTGTTAGAAAGATTATGATACTTCAGCTGGAAATCCTGTCAAGGGAGAGTTCTTCTTAAATTGAACTACCTATCACCGGTCATCCACAAGATTCAAAAGTTACTCTAACCAAACACGGGCGAATGACAAAGCCATATTCGTCCCCCCGCTTTATTGCTAACTGTTTTAATGCATGATACATAAAGATGGAGGTAAAGGTACCTAATTCCAGCTGTCTCAAAGATTCATAACCACATGCTCATACCCGACCGACAAATATAAAGACATCATGAAAGCTCAAGTACAACATGATTTCAAGACTCCGCTACTTTGATACCTGACAACGTATTAAAGTCAAGAATTTCAAAGAAATTTTTAATCAACTCTAATATCGAACGTCTTTCTCGAAAGTGATTGAAGTGTTATATTTAAAGAATTTCAAAGAAAGCGATTGTCCTTATTTAAGCTTCAAGACCAAGAACAACTAAGCTAGTAATGAGCATGTCGATCCGAAGGTCACAAGTACACAAGATGGCAAAAGATCACAAGATGATGATTCGAGATTATGCTTGGTTGATGATCTCAAGGTGATCAAGATCACATAGTCACATACAAGTCAAGATAAAGGAACAAGCTCAAGCTTAAAGTCAATGATCACTACGCCATATTCACAAGAAAAGGAAAAGAAAAAGAAGTCTGCGAGCACAAGAACGAAGACCTTCATAGTATGCTAGGTATAAGTTTTTGTAAAATAAAGTGACCTCCCTTAAGGGGAGATTGTTAGGAATGTGAAAATACTAGAAAAGTATCGGTCACACCATAGATAAATGTCGTTAGGTCGTTAGGTATTATTTGGAAACTTAATAGGCCAAGTTAGGAAAATCCCATGGAAAGCCCATGTAAAGCCTATCCATGGCCGGCCATATTGAGGTATTTATACACCTCTCCATGCCTTGGAGAGGTGGGTTGGTTGTTCATTTTTGTTTCACACACTTAATACATTTTCTCTCATGTTTACTTTCTCTCTCTAAAGGTGCTTATCCAACCACTCACTTAAATAATCACCTCTCTTTTCCCTTCTTCATGTATTTATTAGATAATTCTTCATGAATAAATATACCATGGGTATAAAACCCGATCATTTTTCACTGTTTCCTTTTCCTCTTCTCATCACCATGATTCGCCATTGTTAACAATGTCATTGAGCTTATTTTAACTTTTCCATCTCTTTGTGCCCCTTCTTTTTAAGAACTTTAGACTTTCAGGTTAGGCTTATGATCCTTTCTTATATTGTTGGGATAAAAAGTCTTCTTGATGCTTTTAGAAATACTGTTGCCTTAAGTTTATTTAATACTAGCTCTGATGAAGTTAGTGCTACTCAGGGACTTCAGAAGAAAACTGCTAAGTATTATACTACTGCTAGTACAAAGTTAAGACTGCTCAGTTGAAGTTAATGCTGCTAGTGAAAGTTACTACTGCTAGTACAAAGTTAAGACTACTCAGTTGAAGTTAATGCTGCTAGTGAAAGTTACTACTGCTAGTACAAAGACTGCTTGAAGTTAATGCTGCTGAAGAGTTACTACTGCTTAAGAAAATATTCTAAGTAGTTAGTACTGCTAGTATTAAGTTAGTAACTGTTAGTTAGTATTGCTTATGTGAATATGTATAGTATGTTTATAGAAAGATTTTATAATACTTAGGAAATATTGATAAACGAGTAGGACTCTTGGTGAATAGAAAGGAGAGGTCCTAGGCATTAGAGTTTTTATATGTATCAAAATCATCTTTTCTCAATCTTAGTCGTATAATTCATAGCTTCAAGGTCTTTGTAACCCTAATACTTTGAGAGTATTTGTATTATTATCATTAATAATATTGGAGCATATTTGTTTTGAATTACTGTTTCATGAAATCTTCTTATTTTAAAGATTAGCTTCCGCATAATCCTTTAAATACATTAAAACAAAGTTTTACTATAGTTTGTTTTTTTTAGATTTCAACTTAATAAAACTAATCCCTTAAACAAGACTTAAGGAATCGATCAATGAAGCTGGATCAACAAGTGGTATCAGAGCTTTTTAAAAGCTTTGAATAAGAGATACCTATTTTTATAACACAAGATCTTTTTTTAAATATATGATCAAGATTCTGTCACCCATGGTGGCTTGCAAACCAAAGTTCCCATGCTCAAACCTGGTGATAATGAGATCTGAGAGGATGAGGATTGAACAGTATATCCTATGATAGACATGCACTGTGGGAGTCATAGATAATGGTGCAACCTGCCAAAAATTAACAACATGGAGTTTATAGAATGCCTATTACAACTGTTGAAGAAAAGGCTCAGAGAAGATTAGAGGTAAAAGCTAGAAGCACTTTAATGATGGGCATTCCCAATGAATATCAGTTAAAGTTTAACTCTATAAAGGATGCTAAAAAGTTGCTGGAAGCTGTTGAAAAGAGATTTGGTGGGAATGAAGCTACAAGAAATACTCAAAGGTAACTCTTAAAACATCACTATGATTACATCACTGCTCCAAGCTCAGGAGATGCATGATCAAACTGTTGATAGGCTTTTAAACATTGTGAGTTAGTTAAGCTTTTGGTGCAAAGATTTTACAGAAGAATGTTAATTAAAAGTTAATAAGAACTTTGTCCCCAAAGTATGAAACACAAGCTGAGTGTGGAGGAATAAAGCTGATTTTGATACAAAAGCATGAATGATCTCTAGAACACCTCAATGTGTAATGAACCGAGAGTTAAAGGGATGTCTACTCAAGTTCAAGTACACAGAACATGGCTTTTGTGCCTCTTCCAAAACAAACACTACAAACTAATGAAGCAGTTAATACTGCTCATAGAGTTTGCTACGCTAGCACTCCAACTTAATGTTGGCTAACACTACAAATCTTGAAACTTAAGGATGCTAGTTATTTGTGCATTCTTTACTAGTCAACCAATAGTCCCTCAACTTGAACGATGAGACTTGCAACAATTCAGCCAGATGACAATAGAAGAGATAGATTTGTAGATGGTAAATGGCCATGTTGACCATGAGGGCTAGAAGGTTTTTAAAGAATACAGGAAGGAAGCTTACTGTTAATTGCAATGAGACTATGGTTTATGATAAGTCAAAGGGGAGTGCTACAACAGCCACAAGAGGACATTTTAGCTGAGGTAGTCAAAGCTCCAAGAAATCAAGACAACAATAACAAGGAAAGCTTAAGAAGGAGTGGCGTTGGAAACATCTACTGCCATAGCCCTTTTGGTGAAGGGCCTAATTATGCACTCCTTGACTTTCTCATCTGACTCCAGGTTTATATCCAATGATGCTATTTGTTCAAAATATTGTTTGGAAACAGTTGAACGTTATTAAATCTCAAAATGATTATCTATTTAAAGGATTTAAGAAATCGAGTTAATGGTGCTAGGCTTATAAGACAGGTTTAAAGTCCGAGGAAGAACAACTTGAAGTTAATAAAGCAAATAAGTCCTATTTATTACAAGATATTAAGGGCTAAAATTGGAAATTCATATTAGGAGAAATAGCTTATTAGAGAGATTGAGAAGAAGCTTGAAATAGTTCAAAAAGAAAAAGATGGTATTCAACTTAATGTAGATATTTTAAACAAGCTCATACAGTGTCAGATAGTTGACAATTGCAAGAAAGGTTTAGGCTATTAAAATTATAATGCAGTTCCACCTCCCTACACAGGAAATTTCATGCCTCCAAACACCTACTTGTCTTTTAATGGTTTAGATAAGTTTGTTATGAGACCTGTAGTTGAGAAACAGTAAATTTATGTCTAGTAGAAGAATAACCTAAGTAGTTAGGAAGAATGATGAGCCCCAAATTATTGACAATGGTGTCCAGATGATGAGAAGAGGACGTGTCTCAGCATAATAAAAAACTGAAAAGAAAAATAGTTAGGGACTTATTGTTAAGAAATAGTGACAAAGTCTAAACAACAAGAAAAAACTACTAGAAAACTGTTAAAACATGTGAGCAACGAGTAAAGGCAAAACACTCACATCCAAGAGGTTATCAAAAAATTGGAACAATATGATGTCACAAAACTAGGAAGCAATATTGAGATGTTTAATAAGGCCTAGTTATGTGTGGAAACTTTTGATCATTTGCAAGTTTGATTGCAATTACCATCAAAACATTTCAAAATCAAAGGATGGTAAAACCTGTTAGGAACAATGCTCAAAGGTGAATCATCAAAACTTTGCTAAAAAGACTCACCCCTAAGCTAAAAAGAACTTAGTATCCAGAGCCTTACGAATGAAGGTTCCTGGTTTAGTATCAGTTAATACTGCTAGCAAGTTAATGCTGCTCAATCAAAAACCACAGTGGATGCTTCTAGACCAATATCATATCTTCTAAAATAGCAAACATTAAACTGTTAAGAGGCCCATTCCAAAAAACACAGCATTTAAAACCAGTAATATTTAATCAAAAGTTAATACTGTTAGGTTAAAAAATTTAATACTGCTAGGCCAAAAAGCATAGTTAGCTATTAAGGGAAAATAATTTTGTAATGTTGTTAAGGCCCAGCGTGATTAAGTTTGGAAACCAAAGCATAAAGTTTTAGTCTATGTTTCTAAACACAACAATGCATCAATCACCCTAAAAAAGTTTGATTATGTTGATGCACAAGGCAATCCCAAATCAGTGATGCTTGGTCCCTAAAAGGAAACGATTTTCCTATCTAAGGTGTCCGGCAATCCACAATGGATCAACAGATCAAGGATAATTGATATGATGCTCAAGCACATGACAAGGAACATGTCCTATCTTACAGACTATGAAGAGATAGATAAAGGATATGTTACTTTTAGATGGAACCCTAAAGGAAGGAAAATCACAGGAAAAGGTACCAGTAAAACTGTAAGATTTGAAATTGTAATTATGTGAGAGAAGTTTAAATTTAATACTCTTTAGTGTGCTCACAAATGTGGTGATAAAAAGAATATGTTCTTTTTAACGACATAGAATGGTATTGTTTTTATCTCTAAACTTTAAGTTAATTGATGAAAATAAGTTTTACACTACTTAGAGTTCCTAGAAAGAACAACTTTAATAGTGGATTATGTTAAAGAACTAGTTCCTAAAGGTATGGTTTAACATTATCCTTTTTGCAAAGCCACATCCAGATGAATCTAAAACTTTAGCATAAAAGTTAGGTCACTTAAATCTTAAAACCATGAATAAATTGGTTAAGGGAAATCTTGTAAGAGGTTTACTTCTAAACTTTTTGAAAATGATCAAACCTGTTTTGCTTGTCAAAAGGGAAAGCAGCACAGAGCCTCTTGTAAGTCCAAAACAGAGAACTCAATTAGTCTTCCTTTACATTTTTGCATATAGACTTGTTTGTCAACTTTTGTAAAAAAGCCTTATAAGAAATGTATTGCCTGATTGAGTCACAAATGAATAACAGTAGTTATAAGGGGTTTTCTTTCTACTAACCCAAGGGATGAGAACTAGTGGCATTCCTTAATCCTTTATAACTGCGGATAGAAACTAGTAGATCACAATTTAAGAGGTGGATTAGATGTAAAATAGGGACTGAGTATCAAAAAAAGAGCAAATTAATCAGTTTTGTAGGTGAAGGGTATTTTGAGACTTTAAGTATAAGCTTGAACTCCTTGTACAAAATAGAGTTGCTGAAGGAGGAATAGGATCACTAATAGAGGCTGCTAGACTATGCTAGCTGAATCAAGTTGGCCAACTACTTTTTGGGCAGAGCAGTTTACTACGCATGCTATGTGCCAAATAGATGGTTAGTAGTTAAGCCTCATAACAAGACCCCAGTATAGATCTTTTTCATGGTAAGAACACCAACTTTAATTTTATATACCATTTGGGATTGTCCTAGTTACTATCTTAATACCAATAGATCACTTAGAAAATTTGATGGTAAGAGCTGATGAAGGTTTCTTGTGGATACTCTTTGAATAGTAAAGCCTTTAGAGTATTGCAATAACAGAACAAGGAAAGTGGAAGAAAACTTGTGCATAATAGGTTTTAGCGAGAGTATACCTAATGTTTTAGTATGGACCAGATTGGCTATTGATATTTCTGCACTAACAAGAAAACAATTAATTATGAGCCAATTGTTTTCAGGTACACAGTCTAATGGGTTTTGCAGAGTACAAAAGTAAGTGATAATACAGGTCAACTAAAAGGAGACAGGACTGTCAAAAACTACATTTTGCTACCTTATAGACTACTGATCACCATATTCTTAAGATCCAAAAGTTTCTCATGATGATGGATACCCAACCATTAAGTGATGATGGAAATATAGGTTGATGAAGATCCACGAAAATAAAGTGGAATGGATAAAGATCAAGAGAAGGAAGGATAATGTTAAAATCATTAACAATGTGAATATAGTTAGTTACAACTGTCAATGTTGCTGGCGACGAATGAAGTTTCATGTTGTTGGTGAAAAAACAGGCCTTGAACTTTCATTGATCCAAATATGCCTACTTTGGAAGATGTTAGCATATTTGACTTCTCAAGAGATGATACAGATGAAGGTGCATGGCTAACATGAACAATTTACAGATACTACAATCTAAGTCAGTACCTATCAACACAAGAATTCATAAAGATCATCCTCTTGATCCAAGTGATTGAGATTTGCAAATCAGCTAACACAAACAAAAAGATGTCAAAGAATTTGAAGAACATGATAGTTGTTAGTACTATTCACATAAAGGAACAAACATAAAGACCTTTAAAATTGCTTGTTTGCTTGCTTTTTATCACAAAAAGAACCCAAAAAGGTAATTCATGCATTGAAGGATCCAAGATGGATAGAGGCTATGCAGAAAGAGCTTCTACAATTCAAGGTAACAAGAAGTTATTAAGACTTAGTGGATTTACCAAATAGAATAAGGGCTCTAAGGCTCTAAATGGGTTTTCAAGGAATAAAAAGTTATGAAAGGGAATTGTAATAAGAAATAAAGCAAATTGGTTGCTCAGGTACACACGAAGAAAAGGGATTGACTATGATAAAGCTTTTCCCTTGTTGCAATAATTGAAGCAATTAGGTTAGTTTTTATGCTTATGCTTCCAATTAAAGAATTTGTGTGTATCAAATGGATGTAAAAATGCATTCTTATGGGAAGATTGAAGAAGAGGTGTATGTCAACCACAGGGAATTTGAAGAGCCAAACTTTCTTGATAGAGTAACAAGGTTGAAAAAGGCTCTGTATAAACACAATCAAGCTCCTAAGCTTAATGGTATGAAACCTTGTCAACATATCTGTTAGATAATGGGTTTCAAAGAGGGAAAGTTAACAAGACCTTATTCATCAAAAGGTAAAAAGTTGATATTTTGCTGGTCCAAGTTTATGTGGATGATATCATGTTTGGTTCTGCAAAGAAGGAGTTATGCATTGCATTTGAGAAGTTGATGCATGAGAAATTTTAGATGAGTTCTATAGGAGAACTTACATTCTTCTTAGGAATACAAGTGAAGTAGAAGAAGGATGGCATATTTATTAGTCAAGATAAGTATGTGGCTGAAATTTTAAAGAAGTTTGGGTTTACAAAAGTCAAGACTGTAAGCACACCAATGGAAGTGGATGTTCATATGTATATAGGTCAATGATTGGTTCATTGATGTATCTTACATCTTCAAGACCTGACATCATGTTTGCAGTGTGTGCCTGTGCTAGATACCAAGTCAATCCAAAGGTTTCACATCTTCATGCTGTAAAAAGGATTTTTAGGTACTTAAAAGGTCAACTAAAATTGGGTATTTGGTATCCAAAATATTCTCCTTTTGATTTAATAGCATACACTGATAGTGATTATGCTGGAGCAAGCTTGGATAAGAAGTCTACAACAGGAGGTTGTTAATTCCTTGGATGTAGATTAATATCATGGCAGTGCAAGAAACAGACAGTGGTTGCAAATTCCATAACAAAAGCTGAGTATGTGGCTGCTTCAAGTTGCTGTGGACACGTGCTTTAGATTCCGAATCAACTACTTGATTATGGGTATACTTTTATGCATACCATGATCTTTATTGACAATAACAGTACTATTTGCATAATTAAAAATCCCGTTCTTCATTTAAAACAAAGCATATAGAGATCAGACATCATTTTATTAGAGATTGCAATAAAAAGAAATTAATTCAAATGGTCAAAATCCATACTAACAAGAATGTTACAGATTAGCTTACAAAAGCTTTTGGTGTAAGTAGATTTCAATATTTGATTTCTAGTATTGGAATGCTAAATATTTAAAGTCTTTTTTCTCTTTATGTTTTTGTAGAGTTTTGTATGAATTAGTACTGTTATTCATGTTAATAAAAGTTTATGCTATTAAGTATAATTAGTACTGCTGGTTATACTTAATACTGCTAAGTTTCTAATGTTAGTTATGTTGGGAATTATATTCATTTGATGATACAAAAGGAAACAATATATTCTATATGCTAAAGAAGAAAACGAGATCAATATTGTTGATGGCGCGATGATATGCTTTAAAGAGAAGATTTAGTTTCCTTATACATTTTCCTTATAATTAATGAGTAATTGATTGTATTAATTATGTTTCCTTGTAAGTCTTATGATCTCTCTATTTAAAGAGATTATAGACATAGGTTTAGATATCCAGAATAGCATAGTCGACTGATGAGAGTCGAATAGTAAAGGTGTGTGTGTACACGTTAAGTAGTTAGTTAGTTAGCTAATAAATACTATATTAGCCTCAAGGATCATGGATCCTTGTTACAGTAGGTAACCATTATATTCTGATCAAATAATAATGGAGGCTTGAATGTTTAGTAGTAAAACCTTGTTTGATAACTTATTGTTCTTTATTATTCCGCCGCGTACATAAGTTATTTGTAAAACATATCCTAGATAGGTTAAACGATTTTCAACATGTGGTATTAGAGTCAGGTTGCTCGTGATATCTAGGATCTTCAAGGTTTATTCATATTTATTTTTCTATTTTTTATATCAAGAAAAACTAGGGCTTGTTTACAAACCCTAATTCTCAAAACAAAAAATATTCTGCTACTATAGTCACGATCACTGGTATAAAAGTTTATGATTTCATCTATGCTTGTTCTGGTATGTGACCATGGTATGTTGGATGCATTCACAACAGCAACAGGTGACAAAAGAAGCAGCAGCAACAGGTTTAGGGTTTGATTTAATATGATATTTATGGTGGAACAGGTTTAATCATTTATTTGTCCTTGTCATCATGATGTTATCACTTGTACTGCTGAAAGAAATTGGTTGTTGCTGCTAAGGTTTATGATTGCTTCATGATAGATGTATACTTACTTCGTGGTAATAATCAATATCAAATAGCAGGTTAAACCCTAATAGTAACACGTGATCAGGTTTAATTATTTTTAAAACCCTAAAATTTAAGGGTTTTTCATAATGATCATTAGTGCTCTGATGTTTGGACTTCTGATGTCATAATGATGATCATTGGATTGATCATGGAGTTCTTAATCCTACGAAGAAAAGCAGCAGGTCTGTTGGTAAGGATTCGTATACAGCAGGTATTGATATGATTACGTATGGTTTATGTATTTAGGAGTCGTAGCAGGTTTAGTTATGTATGTTACTGATGGTTAATGGGTGTTTGTATATGATGCGATCTCATTAGATTTGCTTGAAATAATGGTGGTTTTGCTTTGGTAATTACAGAAGCATTGGACATGGGGTAAAGTTTTAATGTTACAGCAGAAGTGTTGTTAATAATGTTTTATTGGCTGCTTGATGTTTATATGACATATGTTTGCTGCTATTAAATATGGATGTGATTACGTCTATTGAAGGACATGGTTATTGGTAGGTTATGAGACGTGATTTATGGAATGGAGTTAGTTATGTTATTAAAAATCCCTGGTTTTAGGGATTATGATTCTGACGAGCATGTTATGTATCTGGTATGACGATGTTTTTGGAAACAGTGATGGTAATGATCCTAAATTTAAGGATTTGAATTTTCTTTCCATAATAACTTTTGATATATTGATAACAGTATATGTGCTGGTTCAAAATTAAGGATGCCAAAGGAAGTTAATACTGCCAAGCTTTTCTTTATACTACCACGAATGTTCAACAGAAAGATTAGTATTGTTCATGGATTAGTACTGCTTTTTTATATGTTTGTACTGCCTTTGTTGCCCGAGAAGTTTTAATACTGCTAATGTTGTCTGATAAATAAAGTTAAAACTACTAGTTATACCTGATATCAGACAGAATGTATTTTTGGTTCTCGGTTGATAAGTGATCTCGAAAAAATGGGTGATACACACATAAGGTTTTTGGTTCTAAACATATTATAAAGGCTCATATTTTTGGATCTATTGAAGATGTGGTTACGAAGAAGATTGTTTATCACTTATTTGATGGTGAAGTGGAATTATTTGGGTTTGTGTTTTATCATACCTTTTAGCAGGAGGTAACTTGTTTGTGTTTTCAATGTTGTAACAAAGACTTGACAAATCTAGCAAAAGTGTGTGATTGTTCTTATGGTGCTCAATGCTTACATTTTATATCACTTTAAGGAGTTACGTTTTTGTACTCAGTGTCTCATATAGTTGAGGATTTTGTCAAGATATTTTAATCTACTTATATTTTGGTCTTGGTATGAGTTTGGAGTCACGTGGATAGTACAAGATATAAGACACAAGTTTGGGTGTTCTACTTCAGTATCAAATTCGTTATACTCTATTTTCTTCATCAGTGATCATTATATAGAGCCTACAGAATTGAAGATTCAAGAAATGGTTAACATATTTTTCGGGCGTAGCTTATTGTTAACATGTTTAACCATCTACATGCACCACTTTAGGGTAAGTGTTTCGTTACTACTACTGATCTTTATTACTACTGCTAGTTTAAAATTCTACTGCTCAGATTCATTTTTCTTATTGTGTGTAATGGTGGGCAATCTGAGTATTGGAAAGCTAGATTAGTAGTTGTGGTATATGATTTGTAGCTGTTATAATCCAAGTTGCATATCTTCAGAAGATCCCTATTGGATTATGACAAAAAGGGGGAGAAGATTACAGAACTATATGATTTGCAACTTATTTACTGTGGTGGCATGACATGGAGATTTTAACTTAAGGGGATAATCTTAAGTTAAGGGGAAGCAGTTTACAAGGAAAGATTGTTTATTTTGTCATCATCAAATAGGGGAAGATTGTTAGGAATTATATTGATTTGATGATACAAAAGGAAACAATATATTCTATATGCTAAAGAAGGAAACGAGATCAACATTATTGATGACGTGATGATATGCTTTAAAGAGAAGATTTTGTTTCGTTATACAGTTTCCTTGTAATTAATGAGTAATTAATTGTATTAATTGTGTTTCCTTGTAAGTCTTGATCTCTCCCTATATAAAGAGATCATAGACATAAGATTAGAGCATCTAAAAAAGCATAGTCGACTTATGAGAGTCGAATAGTAAAGGTGTGTGTGTGTGTACACGTTTAGTAGTTAGTTAGTTAGCTAATAGATAGTATATTAGCCTCAAGGATCATGGATCCTTATTACAGTAGATAACCATGTTATTCTGATCAAGTAATAATAGAGGCTTGAATATTTAGTAGTAAAACCTTGTTTGATAACTGATTGTTCTTTATTATTTAGCTGCGTATATAAGTTATCTGTAAAACATATCCTAGATAGGTTAAACGATTCTCAACACATATTCATACCTTATGTGATTTGTCGTAGTCAAGCAAGCTTTTGACTAAAGAGGTGAGTTATTTTGCATACTAGTTTCTCCCTACATACTAAGGGACAAATCTAGACCATTCATTTCATTAGAATAAAAAGACAATATTTAATATTAAAAAAACATTGAGGGACCAAAATTGTAAATTTACTAAAACTCACACTAACCACTCCCTCATTATTTGTAGAGTTGGCAAATCTTGCCCAAATTGAAATTAACTAACTTTTTTGACATTTTGTATATTTTTTACGTTTTTATGTTTTTTTGATGTTTTTTTACGTTTTTGTACATTTTTTACGTTCTTATACGTTTTTGTACGTTTTCCTTCACTTTCTCACATTTTCGTACGCTTTCGCGTATTTTTGTCTGTTTTCGCACGTTTTTGAGCGTTTTCGTTCCTTTTTAGACGTTCTCGCATGTTTTCTTATGTTCTCGTATGATTTCGTCCGTTTTCGTACTTTTTCATATGTTTTCGTCTACTTTCACACTTTTTCTTATGTTTTCATCCGCTTTCGCACATTTTCTTTCGTTTTCACATGTTTTTACACGTTTTCGTTTGTTTTTGGACATTTTCTTACACTTTCATCCGCATTTGCGAGTTTTTGTCGGCTTTCACGCGTTTTTGGCCAGCGTTCGCGTGTTTCGGTCAGCTTTCGCGCGTTTCAGTCATCTTTCGTGCGTTTCGGTTCGCTTTTACACGTTTTCATCTATTTTCGCAAGTTTTCATCCGTTTTCGCATATTTTCTTTTGTTTTTGCACTTTTTCGTCCATTTTCATACGTTTTCGTTCGTTTTCGGCCGTTTTCAGACGTTTCCATCCGTTTTCATATGTTTCAGTCCGTTTTCTTACGTTTTCGTTTGTATTTTTACGTTTTTGTCCATTTTTACGCACATTTTTATCAATTTTTGACTATTTTCACACGTTTTGTCTGCTTTCAGCAGTTTTCAGACGGTTTCTTCTATTTTTATACGTTATCTATCACTGATATTATACCAAAAACCTTAAAACCCCTAACCACGAAACCCTATACCAAAAACCCTAAACCCTAACCACTATGTATAATATTAGAAGTGGTATATACATAAATCTTAAACCCTTAACCACTAAACCTTATACCAAAAACCCTAAACAACTAAAAACTAAACCCTATACTAAAACCCTAAACCACTAACTGATGAGGTGTCATTTTATACACTTTTTCAGGATCGTTTTACCCCCTAAATCGTGTATTTATGCCTAAAATAGGTACTTAATCGTTCCTTTTCAGGTATTTCGCATTTGGAGGACATTTGGATGAATTACACGTGACTTAGGCTCATTTGGAGAAGAAACGAACAAGACTACGGACCAACACCAAAATCTCTTAAAGACTATGCTTACAGAGCGTAGAGATGGTGTCACAATCATAAAGCAACGCCGTCATGGTTTACGAGGTGACGGTGTCACGGATTTAGCAACGGCGTCATAACTAGCCGACCTTGAGAAACCCTAAGAAGATTCTAGATAAAGATGATCTTTCTACGAGCGCGCGAAGTGCCTGATATTGTTTTGATCATAACTCCTTCATACGAACTCGGATTTCGACGATTCAACTGCCCACGCGTTCAGAACGAGAAAATCTACAACCCTTGTGAGAGCTGACATTATGACGGGGTCGTGGCTTTTGTGACGGCATTGTGATGGTCAGTCTAGGATTTGCCTATATATACAACCTCATAACTTTGTTTTTATCAAGCCCCAAACCCTAGAGCCGATTTAAGGGTTTGGGTAGGTGTTTTTTCAGCTACTTAGAAGACTTAATTCATTCCATAAACATCTTGTAATGGTTTAATTATCATATCTATCTTAATTCATGTCCTTAATTCCTTTTGTTGATTATGATTTCTATTCTCTATTAAGTATGCTTGGTTGATTCATCTAGTGTTTGCTTAGATGTTATAATCCCTGAGATTGATTGTGTATTTTTGTTAGTTGATGATTATTGATGTTTATTATGCATGTTTGATCGAAGACTCATACGTTTACATACTATGGTCGATTGATTGATTTGTAATAAGCTAGTTTGCATGATTAGGCAATCTTAACATGGAATTGGTTTATTCTTGTATCTGAAGTACTGCCGTACGTTACATCATAGCAATGTGTCGCACTGGTGATTTGATTTGTAATAAGCTGCAAGTTTGCATGATAGGCATCTTAAACATGGAATTGGTTCTATTCCTTGTGCCACTTAAGATGTACAAGGACTTAGCACCTAACACTGGGGGGACAGAGTTAATTTGGGGGCGGGATTTTGTTGGTGAGGTAGTGTGGGGGTGGTTTGGGGGGTTGGCGAGGGAGAGTGGAGAGAGAGGCGAGAGGCGTGAGAGATACTAGGAGTGATAATTTGGCCAGACGCTGAAGTCCACATAGGTCAAATTATGTATATGAGGGAATTCTAAAAGCGTTTAGGCTTTGTTCATGTCTGAGTAGAGCATCCTCATAGACATTTGGCCATAGGTATAGAAGGCGAAGGGGATGTGAACGCTTAAAAACCGTAGCCATATTAGTCCTAAACAACTCCCCATCAATATTTCATCTAACTATTAACACAGTTAATATAATCAAATTAGCGAAATTTCATGTAAAGAGAATACGCTTCTTGAACTCATGTTTTACACATTAAGCTTATCCTTTTATTCATATATTAGGATTACGTTAATACGCTTCAATTATCAGCGAGACCCCCTTATTAATACCATAGATGTATTCTTAGCCGAGAGTGCGATTAACACGCAATAATGACCAAATAATCAGCATCACACCCTCTAAATCTTATACGATTAGGCGACATTACCATCGTCGAACCTATCCTCCTAATTCCTGCGCTAACCCCAAGATTGAATCTAGCGCGAGTCATTACTCCTTGAATGAGACCATGACTTACCTTGAACGCTAGCGAGCTATCATACGGTAGTGTTCATCTGCCTAGGAGGATTGTAACAATTCCTTTGATGTTATGCAAGTAAAATCAACGCATCAAGTTTTTTTGCGCACCCTGCCGATTGCTATAGAGGAATAGTCATAGGATCTCCGGAGTGCGTAGTGATTAGCTAGTAGGATGATTACTCAACCTAGCAACTTCCTCATCGGCAAGTGAGCAATTCTCTTTTCTTATTTTGTAGCTCTTGCGATCAGTAGTCTATCCTTTTCCTTAGACGCGATAGTAGCCCATTTGTACTTTGTAAATGGCGGACGGTCTTCACTATTGTACCTATCCCGCCATGATGTATGAACACTATGAAGTAGCAATGTTTGTGAGATGTCTCATGAACAGAAAGTGATGCGTTTAGGAATGATGCAATGTTGGTGAGACCCTTAGGAAAAGTGACCAAATGCATCAAACTTTTGAGAAGATCTCCATAGCAATCACCCATAAGTTGGATGTATCACCTAATGAAATTAAAGAACCATATGAGCCTTCACCTAGGATGTATTCATATCAACAACCTTTGTGTTTAGGATCAACTTTTGTTGGTGAGACCCTTAGGAAAAGTGACCAATTGCATTAAACTTTTGAGAAGAGCTCCATAGCAATGACCCGTAAGTTAGATGATATGATAGAATTGCCTATGTCACAACCTAAGAGAACATATAACGAGGATTTAGAATGTGAGATGTTTATAGTTAAGATGCCTAAGTGCATGGCATGGTTAGATGATAAGCCTATAGGAGATCGTGATACGATGGAGGATAAGGTGGATAACTCATGCCCATAAAGTACCCCACAAGTCCTCCTATCATTTAACGTATACACACCGTCCATGACTAGCCCGAAAGTAGTAGATGAGACTATAGGAATCCCAATGGAGGTAGAACCTTTAGACCACACGAAACCAGAAGATGTAGGCTTGAATACTTGTAGTAATGACCTATTTCTTAGTTCTAGGGAACTTCCTAATGTTGATGAACTGGAACCTCAACTTTTACCTAAATTTTCACCCTTAGATGTAAATCTAGGAGACAAAAGAGGAACCGACCCACCCATTGATTTAAAGAAATTTAACCCTTTAATATATATATTAAATATATAATATAAAATATAATGAGGATCAAAAATCTCAATCAAAATCAATGAGTAAACCGAAAGTATGTGATTCCCGAGTCGTTCTTCCCCAACGAGGCATGAAATTGACGGTTACGTATTTGGTTTGACTTTTGAATGCTTGAATACAAGACGGATTTGATTTAGGTTTCTAAATTCTACGAGAATTTATGGAAATTTAAACTAAGGTATACTTAAATCTACGTGAAAAATAAGAAAAGGTACGGGAATTTAAATCTAATTCCACGGGAAGCAAAATAAGGCAAATAAATGAAACCTAAATATACGGGAAACATAAGTAAGGCATGGGAAAGTAAATCCTAAGTCTATGGGAACATAAAATTAAAGGCAATTAAAGTTAAAACACGAAAACGTTAACGGGATCAAATCCCATTCTTTAAAAAACAAATTCTACAATTTTGACCCTACGGATGCAAATTAAATTTTCCTAGGTCCTAAATGATAAAAGGCCCATAAGGTTCCACTAAGGTGCTTAAATTTAAGCCCAAAAGTGCCTCATTGGGTTGTTTCAGTAGTTTTACCAAAAATTTGCTTATTTGCTTTTCTGCTTTTGTTGCTTATTCGCTTTGCTTATTTTTGTTTAGCATTTCTATTTAGGTGTAGGACCCTATCTGTTTTAGCTTATTTCCCTTCTTTCCTTAGCTTATTTGGCCTTAAAAAAGCCACCTAGTTTAACCCCTTTAAGACTTAGTTTATAGAGGTAATTTGCCAACTTAATTTGGCTTATTCCCAGCTTATTTTTTTAGATTTGTAAAAAGTTGCTTTTTTAATGTTGTTTATATTTTCTTATTCTAGCTTTTTGCAAAAAGAAAATTAAAAAAATGTTTCTAAAAAAGAGAGAGGCATGGGGGTCGAACCCATGACGTCTCCCTTGCAAACCAAAGCCTTAACACACACTCTGCTACCATAAGCGCCCTTGGGTCTTTTCTGTTTAAGTTTGCATTTAAAATCCCTTTATCTAGTTTTTACAGTTTTGGCTTATTAGCTTATTTAACTTATTTACCAGCTTATTAGATTAGCAGTTGTACTGGTTTTATTTTTCCTACAATCCTTATTCTTCAAAGTACTTTCTGTAATTTTATCATAATTTTTATAATTAGTTTGCTATTTTTATCATTTTATTTCATTAAAACTGTTTTTAATTCATAAAAAATTATTAAAAAATCAAAAAATATATAATTCTTTTTAGCTCTTAAAGCTTGCACTATAAGCTATCATAATCAGCAAACAAAAAGGAGTTTGAACATCATTTAAGCCATGAAATTGCTAAATGAAAAGGGCTGTTTCACTCAGTGCATGCTGAGTAAACAAATAGATTTTTGCAAATTTTCAAAGTCAAATTAAGCTTGAATAAGCAAATGCAAAAAGCTAAAAAGCACAAACATATTGAGTTTGGAACCCAATAAGCACATAGGAACAAGAATTAAGCATTTTAAACAACAAATAAGCAATGAAAAAGCAAAAAGAAAAAGGTTGTTTTTCAACACTTAGCAAATTAGACAGATTTTTGCAAAAGACTTAACTAGACCTAAGGACACTTAAATAAAACTTGGACACTGCATTTTAATTCTAAAAACAACCATAAAAACAACACTTAAGAGAGCCTTTCAAAAGCTTAATCAAATAAGCTTTATAAACTATTTTAACTTAACAGATTTACACATCATTTAGACAGAACCTAAAAACAAACTTAAAAACTTAAAGAACTTTTAAACACAGCTTAAAACAACTAAAGAAACCCTGCCTAAGTTGGCAAAGTGACCCAAAACCATTTTGTACTCATTTTGACCCACTTTGAGCCCTTGTCCCAAACACCCCTTTAAATTTATTTTGGCCATTTTAAAACTAATATAGGTTTAGAATTCTTAAGAAATCTCAAAACAGATGATGATTAAGGTGCAATAAGCACTTATAAGCAATTAGAACTAAAAATAAAGCACTTAAAATAAGCAAAGTGAAATAAGCAGTTTGAGTACATTAAGACAAATTTGCATAAAAAATTGAAATTTCATTAAAACATAAAATGATTACAAAGCTTAAAATTTTAAAATGACAGAATTTAAAAGACTAAAAACATAAATTTAAAAACATTAAAAATTAAATTACTCTACTCCTAGTTACTTTTTCTTCTCTTTCTTATTTCTTATATAAGCTGTCAAGGTGGTTGAGGTATGCTTGTTATGCTTTCTGTGTGAGAGGCCTCAAGACTTCATCTCAGCCCTTCAATATTCTTGCCCTCCAAGCCAATTAATCTTAACCCTTGGTTTGGTCTTCAATTGATCACCCAGTAAGAACCCCTAAGATTGCCAGCTTGGATTTGGACTGTTGTAGGTGTGGGGTTAAGGGGAAGAGGTAAAAAAGACAGAGGAACTATAGCACGTAGGTGGTGATGGTGATGGGTTTAGGCGGGAAGGGTTTTGGTTTATTTTGTTTTGAGCAGGGTAACGGGGTTAGGGAAATTGGACCACGGGTGAAATATGGTTTAGGGTTAAGGGGGTAAAAGTGTTAGTGGGTTTTGCAAGATTTGCCCTTGAGGTTGGGTGGTGTTTGCATTGTTAGTCCTCAAGGACTAACAATGTTAGTCCTTGAAGGACTAACGGTGTAAGGGGCTAACTGGAATATGGTTTGGGATGTTTGTTTAAGTTTTGGGCCAAATGGGCCTTTTTAAATTAAAATGGGGTTCGGGCCATGTATATTTAAAAGGGTTATGGGCTTAATTATTTTAGGCTTAAATGAGTATTTAAATACTATTGGGCTGACCCGGCCCATTAACTCGGGTACGAGTTGGCCCAATATGATATTTATATCATTGTCTTTAGTTTTTCACGCTCTTTCTAGATCCGCTCTCGGTTTTGTCCGGTTTGGCTTTGTTTTTCGTCCTTTAGTGAATATCCGGTACCTACACAGTACAAACACAAAAACAAGCATATATATGGAATTTTATGTGCGTTTTTGGTCGTTTAAGGTCGTTTTATTAAGTAAATGGTATGTGTAATTAAGCATATACCACCCATCAACCCATATAGTCCGGGTAGTTTTAAGATGAAGGTAGTAAAACCCTTGACCATTCATACACCACCTTCACCCCACGTGGCATACTTCCATCGGAATGGTGTGTATCGCTACTATCACCCGCACTTAACCTCAAGTGTAGGGGAGACCCACCTTATACGCGTTAAATGAGCGTAGAGTCAGGCCCGTGACTCGAACAAAAACAAGCGCTTGTTGGGAGGCAACCCAATCTTTTATTTCTTGCATTCTAGGAGTATCATGTGTTTTATTCTTTATTGTTTGCTCTTATATGTTTGAATTATATGTGATCATGCTTTGTATTATCTTTAACCTCGTCTTAATTGCAATCAAAGGTATTTTGCATCAAATAAATGTAAGGGAAAATATCCTGTTTATAAGAACCATTTCAGACATATAAAATAAATAGTTTAGTTTAATTCGCATCATGTGTCTTGTGTCATGTGTTTGTTTGAGTCATATGATTGAATTGTTAATTCTCAGGTTGTTATGCAGTATTTTGTACAGGAAAATGACTTATAAGAATAAGTGCAGGAAATTTTTCATAAAAAACGAAAAATGAGTTTTCACAGAACGTGGAGACGGCGTCACGATTTACACGCGAAGCCGTCACCACGACAATTGTGACGGGGTCAGGATATTCCTGACTGCGTCAAATGCCCAGTTATAGGAAAACTCGAAAATTTTAAGTATTTTTTAAAATATAACTTGTACAACACCTAGAAAGTTTAAATTCTTTTATAAACCTGCAAAACCATGAGTTTAAAAATTCTCTCATCCTATCTTTATTGCTTTCGTAGAGTCTAAACTTAGTTAATGAGGTTGTATTTATTCACCCGTAGATTTTATGCTTGGTGTAGTTGTCTTTGTCTTTGATTACAGGTTATATTCGATGAGAAGAAGCTTGAAAGTTCTTAGGAAAGAAAGTTCTTAGGGTGCAGTCATAAGAGTTTCTTGGGGCCTTTTTGTGCAGTTATATATGTTCATTCTCATCATTGTGCACACCAGGGGGTACGTGTTTCTTTTCCCTTTCATATGTTTTCACGGGTCTCTTCTAGAGAACCATTAGGGACAATGATTCAACTTTAAGTGTAGGGGGAAATAGCCTTAGAACTATTTCTTCATTTGTTTATTTGCTTTATCCTTAAATGTTGGGTAATATATCGAAAAATTGCGTAATGTTAGTTTTACTAAAATTGTTTTAATTTTTTTTTGTACAATGATACCATTGTAAACCGAGTATTACTAGCGTATGGTTAGAAATTTATATGACTAGCACATAAACCCCCAAACTTCACCTAAAATGTGAGGTTCGCCCATAGATCTTTAGTAATTGGGTACTATCATGGTAACCCCAAGAGATTTTATCTTTACCCAGTTGGAGTTAAGGAGTTTGCAGTCAATGTGTCTATTTGGTCAGTACGGTTGTGCCAGTGTGTCTTTGTCGCCTTTTCTGGAAGTATGGTGTTAGTATTTTCCATATGAGTGTACCGGTAGCATATTAAATTCTAGAACTTGTTTTTGTGATGCATCCCGAGACCGTACAGTAAGTATTAGGATTTGCTTGATAAGAGGCATTAGGATTATCCCATGTTTTAAACCTATAATTGTTATTATGGTCACATCGATCATACAAACTATCCTCCTCCCTTGGCCAACACTCATTTTTAGTGAAGGATACCTCTGTACAACTCCGATCCAAATCTTTTTCATTGTTTCTCGTAATTTTTTGGTGGATTCTAGATTATTAATGAAGAGCATTATCACCCTTTAACCAATCGTTAAACCCAAAAAGCCTTAGCCTACCCCGAATGTACTCATTTTTAGTACATTATTGGTTTAACCCAAGTTAATTATTTGAGTACACGGTTGCTAAGTCCTTATCCTTGTAAATACAGTTTTGGGATGATTAGGATTCATGGTAGTATTTATTTCGAGAAAGAATGAGGAAGAAAAGTTAAGTCAATACCCTCATATGTTTGTCAAATGATAGCCATGTTATTTTGATCCACCTCAAATCGGGTCATAGAATAGTTTGCTTGTAAAGTTATGTAAAAGCTCAAGTGTAGGGGTACATGTCATAAATACCCATGTTGTATTATGTTTGATTCAAAAAAAAGAAAAAAAGAAAAAGAAAGAGATTGGTGTAGAGTTTTGTAGAGTCTGTATATCTTCGTCCAAGTTTTGGCTTAGCAACCAAACCAGCGTATATTCGTGTAAATAATTAGCTAACCCTTCTACTTCAAATTCACCAAAGTCACCACCTAAATGTATCCCATCCGTTTCTGTTTCCTTTACATGTTATCTTACACCTACACCCCACAACCCTTTAAAAGCCCTCTTGGATAGTGATGAATAATACTTACACCTAGTGGTGGAGGTTTGATCCTTTACCAAGCTTATGGTAATTTATATGCTATGACAGGTAATGAGTGTTGATTTTCCGTTTCCCCCATATGTTATAATTTATTATAAAACCGAGTGAAAGAGAGAATCCCAAACACTTATGTGAGGTGCTAGTATATAATTTCCATGCTTTTAATTACGAGTTCTAGAAGGTTGTGTTGTAGAATATTTTTAAAGAGTATGTAAATGACCCCTCATACTGTTATTGTCTAGATAGAAAAGCCCATTTGCTTGAGGACAAGCAAATCCCAAGTGTTGGGGTATTTTAAGAGGTGTCATTTTATACACTTTTTAGGGTCGTTTTACCCCCGTTTTACCCCCTAAATCATGTCATTATATGCCCAAAAATAGTACTTAATCGATCCTTTCAGGTATTTCGCATTTGGAGAAATATGGATGAATAACACAAGACTTGGCTCATTTGAAAGAAACGGACAAGACTAACGGACCAACACCAAATCCACTAGAAGACTATGCTCTTACATAGCGTGGAGACGGCTACACAATACAAAAACTACCGCCCGTCATGGTTTATGAGGAGACGGTGTCACGGATGGCGTTAGAACGTACCGCCTCAAAAGAAACCCTAGAAGATTCTAGATAAGAGATGATCACTCGACGTGCGTGCGAAGTAGTAGATATTATATTGATCATAACTCCTTCATACGAACTTGGATTTCGACGATTCAACTGCCCACGCGAGTAGAACAAGAAAATCTACAACCCTCACAAGAGCTGACGCTATGAAGGCGTCGTGGCTTTTGTAACGGCGTCGTGATGATCTGTCTAGGGTTTGCCTATATATACAACCTTATAACTTCGTTTTTATCAAGCCCCAAACCCTAGAGCCGACTTAAGGGTTTGGGTAGGTGTTTTTCCAGCTACTTAGAAGACTTAATTCATTCCATAAACATTTTGTAGTGGTTTGATTATCATATCTATCTTAATTCATGTCCTCAATTCCTTTTGTTGATTATGATTTCTATTCTCTATTAAGTATGCTTGGTTGATTCATCTAGTGTTTGCTTAGATGTTATAATCCCTGAGATTGATTGTGTATTTGTGTTAGTTGATGATTATTGATGTTTATTATGCATGTTTGATCGAAGATCCATACGTTTACATACTATAATCGATTGATTGATTTGTAATAAACTAGTTTGCATGATTAGGCAATCTTAACATGGAATTGGTTTATTCTTGGTCATTTAGCAACCTAAAGGCCTTTAAGAGACATGACTTAGCAACATAATCATGGACAAGTTAATTGGTGATTTGTATGTGAGTGTGTGTTAGTTAGTCAAAAGTGCAACCTCTAGGCTAATTAGTGATACTTGGCAACCTAAGGTCACATTAGGTCAAATTATGTATGATAGTGGAAATCTTAAAGCTTTATGCTTGTGTTCGTGTCTAATTGAGCAACCTCATAGACATTTCCCATAGGTATAGAAGGGTGAGGGGATGTGAATGCTTAACTGAGCCATATTAGTCATAAACCCCCATCAATAATTCATCTAACTAGTTAAGCATAATATATAATCAAGATTAGGGAGAATTTAATCTAAGTAAATACGCTTCTTTGTATCATTGTTTTCTAGCTTATTTTATTCATAATTAGGATTAGTTATTAGCTTAATCAAAACCCCCTTTTAAAACTCGAGATTTACTTGCTTTTAATTAAACCAATAATACAAAAAGAATATTCCTTTAAATCTTTAGATTTAGGCGACATACACTTCGAACCTACCTCACTATTTCCCTAGAGAACAATCAATCCCCCGAACTTACCTATACTACACTACAACGATTAGGTTCACTACCTAGGAGGATTGTAAAACTTTTGTGGTTTTGCAAAAATCCACATCATTAACCGCTAAACCCTATAGGAAAAACCCTGAACCCCCTTCGCTAACCACTAAACCCTATACCAATAACTATTTACATAACCACTAAACCTTTTACCAAAAACCTTAAACTCACCTTACTGCTTAGGGATATATTTCACAAGTGATTATATACATAAACTTTAAATCCTATTCCAAAATACCGTAAATCCCTAACCACTAAACCCTATTCCAAAAAACTAATACGCCTACTATTAGGTATTCTATTCTACAAAGTGATATGATACAAATACTTTGAAATTATTTACCATAAACTCTAAACCCCTATACTATTAAACCCTATAACCAATAACCTTAACTACCTGATACTTCTAGGGTATATTATCCATCGTGATATATACATAAACTTTATAAATCTATAACTAAAACCACTTAAACCTTTTACCATAAACCACCAAAACCACTTTACAAATTGGTATATATCATAAGTTGATGTATACAAATAAACTTTTAAACCCATACCTAAAAACCTTAAACCATTAAAACACTAACTCTAACAAAAACGCATAAATAGCTAACTAGTAAACTATATACCAAAACCCTAAACCACTAACCGCTAAACCATATACCATAAACCCTAAATCTCCCTCCCTAACCACTAAACCCTATACCAAAAACCCTAAACCCCTAACCACTAGGTATAATATCACGAGTGATATATACATAAACTTTAAAATCCATACCAAAAACCCTAAACCCCTAACAACTAATCTCTATAACAAAAATCCTAAACCCTAACCTACTAGGTATATTATTATTCAAAGGTGGATATATACAGAAAACTTGAATTTATACCAGAAACCCTAAAAAACCGCTATCCACTAAACGTACACTAAAAACTTTAAAACCCCTACCTAATAGGTCTATCATCACAAGTGGATATATATACATAAATTTTAAAATCTGTACCTAAAACCCTAAACCCCTAACCACAAGGTATAATATCACAAGTGATATAAAAACTTTAAAATCTATACCAAAAACCCTTAACCTCTAACCACTAAACCATATACCTAAACCCTAAACCCCTAACCGTTAGGTATAATATAACAAGTGATATATACATAAACTTTAAAATCTATACCAAAAAACATAATCCCGCCTAAACCACTAAACCTATACCAAACCCTAAACCTCTAATTATCTAGGTATGATATCACATGTGATATATACATAAACTATAAAATCATATACCTATAACCCTAAAACCCCTACCACTAAACCATATACCAAAAAAACCCCTAAACCCATAATCACAAAACCTTTATACCAAAAACCCTAAACCACCCAATCCACTATGTATATTATCACAAGTGATATATATATAAACTTTAAAACCTATACTAAAAATCCTAAACCCCTAACCACTAAACTTTATACCAAAAACCTAAACCCTTAACCACTAAACCCTATACCAAAAACCCTAAACACCTAACCATTAAACCCTATACCAAAACCCTAAACCCCTAACCACTAAACCCTATATCAAAACCTTAAACCCCTAACCATTAAACCCTATGCCAAGAACCCTCAACCCTCCTCCCTAACCACTAATCCTTATACCCAAAACCCTAAACCCCTAACCACTAAACCCTATACAAAAACCCTAAATCCCTAAACACTAGGTATAATATCACATGATATATACATAAACTTTAAAATCTTTACCAAAAACACTAAACCCCTGACGGCTACCCTATACCAAAAACCTAAACCTCTAACCACTAGGTTTAATATCACAAGTGATATATACATAAACTTTAAAATTTATACCCTAAACCTTAACCCTTAACCACTAAACTATATACCAAAACCCCTAAACCCTATACCAATACCTTTATAAACTAAGATTCACCTGTAGCTTAACAATTATTACCTTTGACATTGTAGTATCACCAGTGATAAATAAATATATAATAAAATATCATGTGAAAAAGTAATATAATGTGACATTAGTTATGGTACTTCACATATTATTAATACCACATGTGATTTAACAATATAATGTGACACTAATTGTGGTTATTTTTGAAAGTCTTAACATGTAATCAATATTATCTATCACTTGTGATATTATGTTGTTAGTAGGATTAAAGGGGTTAAAACATAGTATTTATAGTGTTTTAATTTAATTTTCACAAATTATGTTTGATATATGGTTAGAATGGTAAAGATGTTTATTTTTTAATGTCAAACATGATCAATCATTTAATGTTTTACACAAATACTTATGCTCATTTCATGACATCATGTTGAGTGTTCAAACTTACAAATATGTTATATCACATGTGATACTTCAAGCGGGTTTGATGATAAAAAATAATTTTTTTTTGATATTCACCAACTTTTGTAAATAAACTATTTTGATTTGGAGGTCCAAAAATAATGTATGATAAATTGTTAGAAAGCTAAGAATATGTACTTTTAAATGCCAAAAATGATGAATCAGTTGGAGTTCCACACAAATATTTATACCCTTTTTACAAAAGCATGTGAAGTATTATAACTTACAGATTAGTGTAATATCACAAGTGATATATCAAACAAAATACTTCACGAGAAAAAACAAAAAAATACAAAAAAACAAAAAAAAATTTGTCGAAAGTATATAAAAGTGCCCCTCGATTGAAAGATAATTAAATGCTTGTCACGATGGTGTAATTTATAAATCTTAACGTTTTACGGTTTTTACGATATGTGATTTTTAAAAAATAAGGGTGAAAGTATGTTTTAATTAAAAAAACACAAAGGTAAGAAGGGGTGGTAGATGTTTTTTAAGGTTTAATCTTATCCATTAAATAAAATTAAATCTTAGATTAATCCTCACCATTAGATCAAACCCAAATGGATGATGGGGATTTATCCCTTGGTATGTGAGGAGAAAATGTTATGCAAATGAACTTTTTTCTTCGACTAAATAACTTGTTTACATAAACTTTTACGTAGTATGGCATTATATTTGTTATTATCAAAACATGAAGATCATTAAATATAAATATCATTTTTGCACGAATATTTGTGTTAACATGAATATCTATAGTTTTTTCGGTAACATAGTATTGACTTTGTTAATGTAAGATACTTGAAACAATTCGGGTAATACTAATGAATTTTTTTATTTTCCATAATAGTTAAGCTTTTATTGATTTACGGGGCTCTTTCGTAGTTTTGTATTGGGTCACTCAACTCAATTGGACAACCCTCGTAGGGACAGAGTTGTGGAACTCTAGGAAAGGCGTAGTTTAGATAACTTAAATACGCATTACCAGAATTAATGTCGTCGGGACATAGAGCGACTCAGTTGACTGTATCGATACAATTAGAGAGATTGTAGAAACTAAATCCATTGTTGGTGGTAGGGAGGTTGGTAAAGGTGGTGTTTAGATTTGTTTTGAATTTGTGTCTATCGTATAATTTGTCACACCCCCAAATAGGGTCCCGTCCAATTTAGTGTCCGGAGGCGTGACGTCATCGAATATCTCAAGTACAAAGCATAAAGAACGACCTCTAAGGGTACATTTTAAAAATAAACACTGTTGCATAAATTTAAAATAATAATAATGTTTACATCAATCAAATTTAAAAGATTCAAAAGACAACACGCGAAAGCTTAAATGAGTTCAACAATGGTATTTAAGATAATCATAGATAAAATCTAAAAAACTGGTTCGGGCAATAGACTTCATATAGTTCAAGCAACATCATCCACGCTAAGCACCTGAGAAAAACATGCTTAAAACGTCAACATAAAGTTGGTGAATTCATAGGTTTAGTTCAAACGTTATTATAGTGGACCACAAGATATCAAAGCGTATGTGACAGTCATAGGAGATACAACTTTACATAAAAAGGTATTTACGTTGCACTAAGCTCATGACACTGAAGCTAATAATGAAAGATAGCATGTACATTGCTATAAGTATTTGCTTACCCTTACAGGTGTCCGACCAAAGACCACCTAACCAGTTTCGACATAACATATATCCGTTTATCGGGAGCCTAGTGGGTAGTAAGCGCTACTCACTCGGATAGGGATAATTAGTCCCAATAGATCTATTTATTCACTCGCGCTCCCTCAATCGGTCCTCCAGTCAAGAAATTGACAGTTCATGATAGTTCGGGCAATAGTGGTCTAATCGCTACTTAGGTAACACGTAAATAGGGAAATCTCACATATAGTACCTGTGTCTAGTTTTAAAAACAAGCAATGTTTCTCACCCCAAGTTATAGAACATTTATTCAAAATGAGTAAAAGAGTAAAAGAGTACGGCTATGAACTCACTGGGGCTATGAACTCACTTTGATGATAAGGTAAAAAGTACACGTCAAAAAGTAGGGTCACTTGGAACGAACGGTGGTACACGGGTATGACCTAGAAGAATACGAGTTTCGATTTAGTCTCGTAAAGTTAACGTATGTGATTGATGCATGAACGTTTATTATTCTTTTTTTTTGTAAACGTTATTTGTGTATTAAAAACGTTAGTGATCGGTTTTTATGAAAAGTCTTAAGTTGTATGTAAGTACGTATATAATATTATATTATTATTAACGTATAAATAAACTTGTTATTTATAATTTGACATTTGCAAATTGTTAAGTAATTTAGTCAACACATTTTATTATTTATGTTTTCTAAATAATTTCTATGTATAAGATTTTTACAAAATTTCGGCATGACCTGATCGTGTTTACTCATTCTTCCAAAGTCGTAGACTTTATCAAAAACCAATTTCAAACCACAAGTTACATTTTACAAACTCAGCACAATCGTTTTCCATTTAAAATAAGTCTAACGAGCCACTAAAACTCTTATTGGGTTTTTAGGCCCAATAAGCCTATGAAACGCCAAAGTACAAAATAAGCAAGTTCGATATACTAAAAGATATCAAACAAGTTCTAGGTTCATCAATAAGCTACTACAATCTTATAATAAGCCAAGACATAACAAGCCGAACCCATAAGCTTGCATACAAGCTTGAGCCGTGGCTATGGTTGTGGGTGACGTGGGCTTAAAGGCCCATTAAGCCTTATTTGTGCTTATGGGTTAAGTCAAATAAGCTTAATGTTTCATCCTTTAGAAAACTAGCCAAATACCAGTATATTATTTATCAGTTACAAAAGTAAATCTCAAGTAAATATTTCTTTATGTTTTCTATTTTACATGAGTACATATATATATTAAACAAGCTCCAAAATAATCAAACAAGATCTAAAATAAGCTCATATATATAAGCCGAATACAATAAGCTCAAAAGTATAAATATTATTACATGAAAATAACTACGATCACAAAACTATGATTTCCTTATGTTCTTTTTTATAAAATTCAAACCATATGTATACCCTTTTAAGGTTTATGTAGTTTCAAAATCACTCTTTTTACTAAACAAGTTGTACAACAAAGGTTTATGCATCAAGAGATGTAAGGAAGTACAAGTTATTTGAAGATTGATGACTTAAAAAGAAGAATGGTTTTTAGAGATGAACAAAGATCAAAAACAACCCAAACGTTGTTTATTGTATAAAATGATTGATCTTAAATTGATCAAACCTTCAACTGTCTTCTAATGTATTGATTGAAAGTTGGATATATGTATGGATTTGTATGTGTTTGTGTTTGTGCCGTGTGTTTTAGAGAGAGAGAGATAGAGCACAACAGAATGTTTTTGGGGTGTGTAGGAAAGGAATGAGAATGAAATGATGTTAACTCAAGTTATAATACAATTTACACATACACACTCACACATATGTGTGTGTGCGTTGGATAGGGTATAAGAGGAGAAGGGGACCAATTTGATCCACCTATGCAACAAAGTAGCTAGGAGTATGAAAATTTGGTTCCAGAATGGTGGGATGTTGTCTTGGAATTCAAATGATACAATTATGGTATAATAGGACACAAGGGGTGTTTGTTCGACGGCATTTATGAGCCAGGGGGGTCCAAATTGGTACTCCACAATTATAGGAAAGCATAGTGCCTCAATGAATATTTAATTTTCCAAAGGTATTGCATTGATGCTCAAAGATATACTTTACTTAAACGTATCACGTTAGTATAACGAAGGAATAATGACATTTCCCAAATTCATGAAACTTTAAATATTGCTCAAAAACGTAAAAACGTGGCCAACATCAAAATACTACAACGATAGGTATCTCGGTTCACTCCCGAAGACGATTCTCATATAAAAGCGGGAAAACTCCCCGGTTAAACGTAGAAGCTAAACGAAACTTTTAAGAATTCAAATGACAGAACTTCTCGGGGTGTCACATTCTTTCCCCGTTAAAGAAGCTTTATCCTCAAAGCTTAAGATGTAGCATCTGCCACCGGTGCAAAAATCGGGAAAAGATGCAGGTACTTCTTTTGCATTTGATTTTTACGCTCCTAAGTGAATTGAGGACCTCTCCTCGAGTTCCAGCATACCTTCACAATCGGAATACGGCTCTGCTTCAGATGCTTGACCTCACGGTCCGTAATTTTGACAGGTTCTTCGATGAAGTGTAATTTTTCGTCAACTTGGATTTCATCCAATGGTATAGCAAGCGGCTCATCAGCCATGCATTTATTCATTTTCGAGACGTGAAACGTACTATGAACTCTACTCAACTGCTCTGGGAGTTCAAGTCGATAAGCAACGGTTCCTACTTTAGCAATGATCTTAAAAGGTCCAATATAGTATGGGGTTTAACTTTCCCCATTTGCCGAAACGTATCACCCCTTTCCATGGCGATACTTTCAACATAACCTTATCTCCTACTTGAGACTCAAGAGGTTTTCATCTTACGTTGGCATAACTCTTTTGACGATCACGGACTCTTGATTTGAACTATTTTCTCGGTTGTCTTGTGGATGATCTCTAGGCCAGTGAGCTAACTATCTCCAACTTCAGCCCAGCAGATAGGTGATCGACACTTGCGCCCATACAATGCTTCAAACGAAGCTGCTTTAATGCTGGTATGGTAACTGTTATTGTACGAAAATTCTACCAACGGTAAGTGTCTATCCTAAACTTTTATAAAGTCGAGTACACAGGCACGTAACATGTCCTCCAACGTCTGAATGGTTCTCTCACTCTGACCATCGGTCTCTGGATGGTAAGCTGTACTCATATTCAATCGAGTTTCTAAGGCTTTATTAAGGGATTTCCAAAAATGTGAAGTAAATTTCCCATCACGATCGGAGATGATCAAAACAGGCACTCCATGCCTTGAGACTACTTCCTTCAAGTACTGTCTTGTCAACTTCTCTAACATGTCATCTTCTCGCATAGACAAGAAATGAGCAGTCTTAGTAAGACGATCAACGATTACCCAAATTGTGTCTTGACCAATTGCCGTCTTTGGCAATTTAGTCACAAAATCCATTGTTATATTCTCCCATTTCCATTGTGGGAACTCTGGTTGGACCAACAAACCAGACGGTTTCTGATATTCTATCTTAACCTTGGCACATGTTAAACACTTGCTAACATAGGTGGCAATTTTTGCTTTCATGTTGGGCCACCAATACAGCTTCTTAAGGTCTTGGTACATCTTATCTGATCCAAGATGAATGGAATACTTTAACTTATGTGACTCATGCATAATCAAGGCCCTCAAATCTGTAAAACACGGAATCTAACTTTGATTGTTCAAACATAACGTTCCGTCAGCACGAGGTTCTAGCTTGTTAATCATGCCATGCAGTTCTTCATTGATGAAGTTCTCTTCTTTTCTGGCTTCTAATTGAGCACTCAAAATCTGCTTAGGAAGGTTAAAACTAATAGTCATAACTAAGGCTCGAACTCGTAGTGGTTTGCTTCTTTCCTTTAGACTTAGGGCATCAGCCACCATGTTCGCCTTTCTTGGGTGGTATTGAATCTCACAATCATAGTCGCTTAATAACTCTAACCATCATCATTGTCTCATGTTCAACTATTTCTGATCGAGAATGTGCTGCAAACTCTTATGATCAGTGAACACAACACACTTCGTACCATAAAAATAGTGTCTCCACATCTTCAAGGCAAATACTACTACACCAAGCTCTAGGTAGTGCGTGGTATAGTTCTTCTCATGAACCTTGAGTTGGTGGGATGCATAAGCTATGACTTTCTCTTTTTGCATCAAAACCGCACCAAACCCTTTATGCGAAGCATTGCAGTATACCACGAAGTTCTCACTCCCCTCTAGTAAAGCCAAAATCGGTGCACTGTACAGTTTCTGCTTCAATAACTGAAATGCAGCTTCTGCCTTTTCTCCCTAATCAAACTTCACACTCTTCTGAGTCAATTTTGTCATAGGCCTAGTGATCTTCGAAAACCCTTCGATAAATCATCGGTAATAATCGGCCAAACCTAGAAACTGACAAATCTCAGTTGGCGTCTTGGGTGATGCCCACTCCTTGATAGAGTCAATCGTAGTAGGATCAACGTGAATGCCTTCACTATCAATTACGTGACCAAGAAATTGTACCTTCGACAGCCAAAACTCACACTTGGAAAACTTGGCATACAATTCTTCCTCCTTCAATAACTTCAAAATCAACTTAACATGTCCTTTATGCTCTTTTCTGCTCTTGGAGTAAATCAAAATATCATCGATGAATATGATCACGAATCTATCCAGATACGGTTTGCACACCCGATTCATCAAATCCATGAATACTGCTGGTGCGTTAGTCAAGCCAAATAACATTTAGAAACGTCTAATAAACTCCTTTTACTATAATGTTGCCAGCCAAGTATTAAAAATGACTTGAAAACCCTCTAGCGTTGACGATTCTATAAGAATCCCTAAATCTTTTTCTCATTAAACCTCATTGATCTATCCTATCCATTAAAGATTGTATATAGTATGTTAACACTATTAGTTCATCATTATCAATTTGTTTTTGGGATTGTTTATTTTTTAGGGTTTCTGAAAGCGTTTTTTAGGTTCTTCAATCAATCTTTTTTCTTAGGGTTTGTTGTTTCCTATTGGATCCTTTCACATCTGTTTAGAGGTTGTTACATGATCGGAATCAACCTAATCCATCATTGTCGATCTACAAGGTTAGAATCATGTGACGATCCAAGGTATTTGATTCTGAAACCCTAATTCTTAGGTTTTTGCGCGTAAAGAAGATAAGACGCAATTTGTTTATTCTTGTTTTGGTTGTTTTTGCATGATTAGATGTTGAAATTTTGGTTTTTGGATTCGGGAGGTAATATGTAGCAAACTCGATAACGTCCTTTCGTTAAACAATTCGCAGATCAACGGCAATGAAAACACTTAGAACTCGTATACAAGAAATAGAGCTCAAAATGATTCATTAATGATGGAAATCCAACCAAATGATTACAACAGAATTTAGAGAGAGAAATGTGTTTTCACACAGTTACAAATTCAATATAATGCAAGAAATGAGCTACTTGGGGTATTTATAGGCTAAGGTGGAGGGTTAAGGAGTTGGAGTCTTTGGCGGGAATGTAAATGTTTAAATCTGTTTACCAGTTAGTGAGAATAACATGTGCACCTCACGTGTCTGATTTAGAACCACACACGTGCACCTCACGCGCAATAACAACATAACAGACTTCTAGCAGTACCATTAATACACTAGCAGTATTAACAATACGCTAAAAGTTCTAACTTCTACTAGCAGCATTAACTAGGCCCAACAGCACTAACTAAGCTCAGCAGTATTAACTAGCAGTACTAACTAAGCCTAGCAATACTAACTAAGCTTAGCAGTATTAACTAATAAGCCTAGTAGTATTAATCTTCTAGTTAGGCTCGTATCAACTCCGCCTCCCTTAGACTTTCCTTGTCCTCAAGGAACATCTTCATTCACACCCTCAAACCCTAGAAATCTTGTAATCAAATCACCATAGATCTCTCAAGTTGCTTCCTCCACTGCTTTTTAGACTACTGAATAAGCACAAATATAACTGGCTTATTGTTAACCTTCCCCAACCTTCTTTCAAGTATTGCCATGGGTTTATTCTCTAATAGGCCATCCTCTCTGAGCTGAGGTAATACTCCCATACTATGGTCTTTGCCATGGCACTTCTTTAGTTATGAAATGTGAAAGACTGTGTGAATTTGGCTACTTGGCAACTCTAATCTATAAGCAACTTCCCTAATTCTTTCTGCAACCTTGAAAGGTCCATAGTACTTTGGTGAAAGCTTATGTTGCTAACTTTGCCTTATGGATACTTGCCTGTGAGGTTAAAGCTTCAAATAGACCTAATCATCAACTTCAAATTGTCTATCTGTTCTGTGCTTGTTAGATTGATTCCTCATCCTGTCCTGAGACCTTTTGAGATGAAACTTAAGCACTTTGATGGCTTCTTCCCTTGCTTGCAATGTCCTATCCACTTCCTCAACTCTACTATCTCCAGGTATGTAAGGAACATGGACAGGAGGTGTTTGGCAGTAAACAGCCTCATAAGGTGTAGTTTTAGTTGAGGTGTGGTAGTTGGTGTTATACCAAAATTCAGCTAAGGGAAGCCAT
>BQNB010006768.1:30001-96188 GCA_026074375.1 Tanacetum coccineum | reverse complement strand
GGGTATTGATTTCGAGGAATCATTTGCATCGATTGCACGTATCGAGGCTATTCGAATCTTCATCGCCAATACCGCCAGTAAAAACATGACCATCTATCAAATGGATGTCAAGACAGCATTCCTTAATGGCGAGTTGAAGGAAGAAGTCTATGTTAGTCAACCAGAGGGTTTCGTTGATCCAGACCATCCGACACATGTTTATTGTCTGAAGAAGGCTTTGTACGGTTTAAAGCAAGCTTCTTGGGCGTGGTATGATACCTTGTCATGATTTCTTCTGGACAACAACTTTTCCAAGGGTGTGGTAGATCCGACATTATTCACTTGGAAAACAGGCAAACATATTCTTCTTGTTCAAATATGTGTAGATGATATCATATTTACCTCGACCGACGCTAAAGTGTGTGACATATTTTCCAATGAGATGAGTTCTAAATTTCAAATGTCAATGATGGGACACATAACTTTTTTTCTAGGATTACAAGTTTCTCAAAATCCCAAAGGCATTTTTATTAATCAATTAAAATTTGCTCTTGAAATATTAAAGAAATTTGGGATGGATTCGTGTGACCCTGATGATACACCCATGGTGGATCAACTTAACCTGGATGAGGACCCCTTAGGGATTCCAGTTGACCAGACTCGATTTTGTAGTATGGTCGGCTCCCTAATGTACCTCACTGCCAGCAGACCCGACCTTGTTAAACGCAGTATGCATGTGTGCTTGGTATCCAAGCATCGCCTACCAAAAAGAACCTTGAAGCACTTAACGGGGTCTTTTGGTATCTCAAGGAAACCATTAAATAGGACATGGTATCAAAAGACACCACTATGGCACTAATAGCCTATGCAGATGCGAACCATGCAGGTTGTCAGGATACACGAATAAATACGTTAGGAAGTGCTCAATTCCTTGGAGATAAATTAGTCAGCTGGTCATCAAAAAAATAGAAGATCACTACAATCTCAACCATAGAGGCTGAATACATTGCCATGTCTGGATGCTATGCTCAGATACTTTGGATGAGGTCACAGCTGACAGACTATGATTTTGCCTTCAATAAGATTCCCTTGTATTGTGACAACCGTAGTGCTATTGCTCTCTGCTGCAACAATGTCCAACACTCCAGGTCCAAGCACACTGACATCCGACACCATTTCATTAGAGAGTAGGTTGAAAAGGGCATGGTGGAATTGAACTTACTGATGACGGATTATCAACTTACGGACATATTCATCAAGGCATTACCTAGAGAGCGATTCGAATTCCTTCTCCAGCATCTTGGTATAAAGTGTATGACTTCGGAAACCCGTAAACACCTTCAAGAAGGAGAAGAGGAGTAAAGGATGGTCTTCCAATATCCTATGTATATTTGTATATAATTATACACCAAAACAAAATACAAATATATAAAACCTACAAAAACCGTAAAAAATTAGAAAAATAGAAAATACCAAAAATATTTTTCCAAGACATGTCTTCTGTTAATCGATAACATTTACAGACCTAGAAATGTCATTCAGTAATGACACGGGTCTTTAAATGAGGTTCGAACGAAAGTTCAAACTGTTTTAAAACATGTCTTCATGGCTTGCAGTTATTTCCGACTGCAACCCGCTTTTCAATTTGAGGAATGCATGTCGCTAAAAAGACAGCTGTTCCTAGCAACGGGTAATTAATTTTTCCCGGGCACGGATTACTTAATATTCATGCATCCAAGGATATATGTGCGTTTCAGTGCATTTTTCCTCTTTCGGAAGCGAAGTCTTCCTTTTATAACCAAATAATTTTCTTCTTAATTGATTCTTTAAAAAAATTATTTGTGTTAATCACGGTGGTAAAGTGTTGTTGGAAATTCATCAATTCAGGTTTTCAAAATAACATTTTCCACTCAAACAACGACTACAACTCTTTCAATAGAAAACGAGTCATTGTTTAAGGGGGAAAGTGACTTTAAGTTTATGACATCAAACGAGTTTCTAGATCACATCATACATCTTATGAGAAAGGTCTTGTAGTAATACGGGGTTATAATTTGAGGGGGAGTTAATTAATTTCAACTCTAATGGCCAAAGTTGTCATTAGTTAAAGAGTTTAGGGACTTATGTGCAATATCCTATTTGTTTTCTAGCTCTATTAAACTACAATTACTAATATTCTGCCAATCCTTATAATTGTTTACCCCTAAAAAACCTTTAACCATAAGTAAGAGTATTTAGAAACCTAAGGGACCAAAACTGCCAAACCGCCAAACCTCTAGTATTAATAGTTGGCGGTTTGACACTTTTGGTCAAACCTTTAAATCTAGTCAAACTTATAAACTCATTTCTCTCTCTTGAAAACCACCACTGATTGAAGAATTTTACACTAAATATATAATATATAATAAAATATAAAATATATATAATCTAAAAACAACTATCAATGAAACCGAGAAGTAGTATAGAATGTTCCCGGGTCGTTTATCCCCAACGAGGCTGGACTGGAAAATCGATACAGTCGAAGATTTGAGTTTGAAGGAGAGAATTGATTTGAGAGTGTGGAAAAGTCAAATTAGATAATAACAAACAAAAACGTTTAAGAAAATCCTAAAAATTATGAAATTAAACTAGAAAACGAGAGCACGAATCCCGAACAAAGGGGGAAAAACCTAAAATCTTCAAAATTAACCCTACGAAGAAATTTTTGCTTCTAAACTACTCTAGGGAACAAATAACGAAGAATGAAAAAGGACTAGACCGAAAACGGAGTTCGTTTGACCCAAAAATGAGTCAACACAAAAACCGTACCCGGACCCCGTTCTTAAAAAAATGGAAAGTTGTAAAAATGACCTTACGAAAATTTTTAAATTTTTCCTACAAACTAGATGACAAAATAAAATCTTCTAAAAAAGTAAAATAATTATTTTTTGATAATGTGTTTCTGTATTTTTTTATGAATTTTTTAAAAGTTTTAACTAAATTAAAATTATAAAAAAAAGTAAATGAATTACGTAAAATTCTGAAATTTTACATACAAAAACTAGACTCTATAAACAATCAAAAGAAAGAAAAAAAAAAGAAACGAAAAGCAGCTTAAAAATAAGCCCGTAAATAAGCTTATACAGCTTATAAGCTTATGGGCTGAAAACGTGTATAAAGGATAAGGCCCTTGGGACTATGACAGAAAAGTCCCAAGGGCGCAGCGGTGAGTGTGTGTACAAAAGGGGGATCGTATCGAGAGGTCCCGGGTTCGAGTCTTGCTCACCCGGACCTCTTGTCTTTCCCTCTTTTTTTTAGAAAAACTTTGTAAAGCAAAGTTGTTAAGCTCGTGGGGCTTAACAACTTTGTCAAACTTTAACCCCAACTTTTTCTAAAAAACCCTCAATCAGCTTAAAAATAAGCTAAAAGGTGACAGTATGCTTAAAGTGGCTTAAAAGCTAAAAAGTGCTAAGTCTTTGGGCTTTTGAAGACGAAATAAGCTAACCTCTTGACAAAAAGCTAAAAGGAATCCTAAGCTAATCTAAAAAGCACTAGGAAGGTATAAGCTAAAATAGAATAAGCTGAGAGGAGCTTATGATGACAGTAAGCTTAAAACAAGGCTTAAGGAGCTAATAAAGGCTTACGTTTTGACAAATAAGCTAGGTAAAAGGAAAATAAGCTCAACTACTATCTATATTAACCTAAAAAGCTATGTGGAGCAACAAAGAGCTTATGAGAAAAGCTCAATAAGCCAGAAACGAAAAATAAGCAATCCCTACACCTAAGTCATGCACAAACAGTCAAAAGGCAAGTGTGGGCTTAAAAATAAGCCAACAAATAAGCTCTTTAAAGGCTGAAATTCAAGGAGCTTATCTAAGGGGTTATAAGCTCTTGAAATAAGCCAAGAACTTGGGCTTAAGTGGACTTAAAAGCTAAGAAAGGAAGGCTTAAAGTCACCCCTTTGCACCAGGGGAGACTTAAGCTAAACTCAAGGGCTTATTTGACAGCTTTTAAAAAGCTGTCAAATAAGCTCTAAACAAAAAATTAAGCTCAAACAGATGGATTACTCTAGCAATTGAACTTGTGCACAAACTTTTGGCTTTTAAAAAGCATTTAATCTTGCTGAATTTTGAAGGTGAAAAAGGGCCTTTACTTTTTTAAAACTGTCACTCAAAGACTCTTGGTGATTTTTGACTCAACAAAGTCAAAAGATCAAAAGGTTTTAACAGCCTTTTTTATACACACAAAACACTCTCTTTTTTGAACCTTAACTCAAAATCACAAGTGCTTAACTAAATAAGCACTTGTGGTGTTTTTTAAAAATCTCACAGTTTCAAAAGATGGTTTAGAAACTTATGAAAAACAGTTTTGACACTAAAAATACTTATAAAGTCAGCTTGAATGAACTTAACAACCTAAGCTAAAACTACTAAGTGACCTCAACCCATACTTAAGCCCTTTTTGACCCGTTTTCCAAGTTATCCCAAACACCCCCTTAATTTTTAAGAAGTCACTTAAAAACTTATATAAACTAAAGTTTACTGAAATTTTAAGTAGACTAATAATACTTAAGTTGTTTAAGACATAAAAAAGATAAAAAGAAAAACTAATAAGCACTTAAATGTGGTAATAAGCTAGTGACAGTTAAGAGCTCTACTTGACAGTTTTAACTAAAATTGCATATACATGAAATGAAAGGCTTAAACAAGCATGAATACACATTAATAGGTATAATAACAGCAATAAGCTAAAAATAAGCTGAATAAGCTTATTGCTACAGTAAATAAGCAAAATTTAAAGAAAAAGTACCTTTGATCCTTTGCTCAAAAAGGATCTTTTGAAACCTATTTAAGCTCTAAATTTCCTACCCAACTTATAATTAAGCTTAACTAAGCTGAAAACCCAATAAGCCATCTATGTTAGCTCATTCTTCCTTGCTTTTTCCAACAGTAGCTTCTACTTTTCTTGTATTTTCTTAAAGTGTTTTAAAAACAGAATGTAAAGAGGGTTTAAATGAAAAGATTAAAGATTTTAAAAAGACAATTATGACTTAAGAACACAAGTAAATCAAACTTAACTCAATTTCATTAACTGAAGTACAAGTACAAAAAGCTTTTAAACTGAAAAAACACTTAAAACTACTTGAACTATTAAACACTAACTTTTACTAACTTAAAACTACATAAAAACTGACTGTTTGCCACAATGGGCTTACACTTGCTTTTATAGAAAAAACGAGCTAGGGTCTTCTTTTTCATGTCTTCTTCACTTGTGTTTCTTTGTAGACACATAAAGTGCATTGTGTTTGTTGTGAGAGTGCTAAGGAAAGCACAAACAATCCTGGCCTTCAATTCTTCAAAAGTCATTCATCACAGCCGTTGGATTATCTTGGGGATACAGCTGGGAAAGATAGTGGAGGGGGGGGGGAAGGGTTTGACCATGGTGGAATTGGGTTTGCAGGATAAAACTCACGGGGTTGGTTAAACTCCGAGAGTCGTTGGGATTTGAAAATGGCGGGAAACAAAAGTTAATAAAGTTGGGGTAGACAGTGCATGGGTTTGGGACACAGTGGGCGACTTTAAAAATAACCCCCTCATGGACATAATATTCTTTGCATCCATCTCCTTGGTGTTTTAAATAACTTTGGGGACATTGGCAAAATCAGTCCCCAAAAGTTATAAAACATTGATTTGCATAAACCGTCCTTGGTGGCTATCAGTCTTAGGACTTGACAAGAAATGGCCCTTGGAGTTAACTTGCAATTAGGCATTTCCACCCCATTGTCTTTCTTTTTCTCTTTTCTTGTTAATAAAACTTAACGGAGTATTTCAATTTCATTCCCTAATAGTTTATATTTTATTTCTTCTTTGACTTGACCATGTCGGTGTGAACTTGACTTTGACCAGTTGACTTTTCCTGATGACTTTTTGACTTGATTGACTTTTTCGGCTTCGATTTGGCTTTGTCTTTCACAGTCTATTCCATACCGAGTCTAGTTTTGTTTGTTTTGGCTTGTTTTTCGTCCTTATCTTAGTTATCCAGTTCCTGCACAATACAATTAGCAAAACAAGCGTATATTTGGCATTTTAAGTCCGTTTTTGGTTATTTTAGCTCGTTTTTAAAGGTAAAAGGTAGGTGTAATTAAGCACATACCAAAATCCCCCATACTAAGGTATTGCCGTGTCCTCACGCAATGTTATGAAGTAAACATTACCGAAAACAAGAAGTTTTCAATCCCCCTTCGAATAATAACTTTGAAAAGTAGCTAATGTTCGACAAAGGAAACTAAAGAATAAAAGCTTCAGACCAAGTCCCGTTTCCACCAATTTTTATTCATACACAACTATCACCTAATATTTTTGGATTTTCCTTTTTCTTTTCTCGACTTCCTGTTTGACTTCCTTTATTATATCAACATTGGGATCATAGAATGAGAAACGCCCATAGAATAATCTACGGATGTCCTGACGGATAAATTCATCGTCCCTGATTTTTCACTAGTTCCAAACCAAGCAATTAAACAAGATCATTTGTCAATATAAGTCTAAATGCTAAGCACTCATACTTATGACTTGTGAACTTTTTAACTCCCAGACATGATGTATGATTTAATGAGTTACTCATTTCCAACTCAACATAGACAACTTATTTTCATGGTCTAATTCAAGATCAATCATGACACAGAGCAACGACTTAATATGAGGACCTTGTAACTTGATTTTTAAAGAACGACGATTAACTATATGAACTTTTGCAACATCTTCATCATTAAATCATAAGTTCTTAAAGCTAGGAATGGCGTTGCTTATATTGAACAACCTACCTAAGGCCGCTCCTAGTAAGATATCAAACAACCAACGACCGATGTTTTTAAGTTTGAAAACACCGCCCCGATGCATAGCGTAGTGGAAATCAACAACAACACCTTCTTCCCTATTATGGCTAAGGATAATGTCTTATTTGAACCCCACCTAGACCTCGCATCCTGGTGAGATATCACAACTAAATACCAAATCCTTAAAGCAAAGTTATGTATTAGGTTTGAACCCCCACCTCGTGGTTAGCGGAGTGGGATATCACGACACATCTTTTACTTGCTCCATATAATCAAATGTATGCTTCATTGGAATAAAATTTCAATATTCATAGCATCTTAGCATTCATACATTTTCATTCATGCTATCTTTGGCATTTTATCTTTCGAATTACTAAGTAACAGAAAAGATCGTTTTAAAAGAAACCAGTTACAGAATTTGAAGCTTTTTCTAAAAACATCGATTGACTTATTCGAAACTGAATTGAGCACGTTGAATAGTGCATTAGAACTAATGGGCAGAAAAGCCACAAGTTTACTCATATAAGTTTTTGTTCAGCCACATAAACTTATATTTAACTCTATCATTTCTTGTTCTTCTTGCAACCTTTTTAAAAATCGAAAAGCAATCGAATTCGTGAAAGCTTAGCCTACAAGCGGTAAGTTGAGGAACTAGCTAAGGCTCAACACGCCCGATCGAGTCAAAAATTATTCTCATTCTACCCATTAGGAAAGTCAAAACTGTGACAAAACACTTATTTTATTTTTGAAAATTTTTAAAATTTTTAATTTTTTTTTGGTATTTTTGCAAAAATTTGGTGGTAAAAACGGGATTGCGTGATAACAAGACTGCAGGAAAAAACCAAACGTTAGATCCCCCCCAACAAGAACTAAAACATCGTCCTCATGATGTTTCAAAGGGGTTCCTACGCAAATCTAAGCCATTTATTAAGTGTGGCCAAAAGATAAACGTTAGTCGATAGAGTTTGGATACAGGATTTCCCAAAATGAAGCTGAGGATGTGAAACTCTTGTGGATACTGCGAGCACGAGAGTCTTCACAATCCGGGAAATCCTGGACATACAACACAAAGCACACAAAACATGGACAAAACATGGGTAATGGAAAATGTAAGCCTTCTCACACAAAAACACTTATTTATTACTACTACTGATAAGCATGGGGTGCCTCCCACGAAGCGCTTGTTTTAGGTCCCGACGCTTGACCCGTCCCCCGAATTTATTGGTCCATGGGGAACGTCTGGAGATCCGGGACAACCTCGGTTGGTATGTCCCCTCCCAAGTATGTTCAAACGAATGACCATAATCACTTTGAAATTTGCACGGAGTTTGAGATAACTCTACAAGTGCATATGAAAAAACTTGGGTTAAGAGAATGGTCCACTCAGCGGGTTCTTAAAAAGCTTTCCTGAGAAAAATCTTTTAACCTAGAGTTAAAAGAGTGAGGAACTCTATCACCGACGTTGAACACGCGGTTTTTGATTTTTGAGTCATGGATTTCTCTTTGTTTTCCTTTATAGATCAAAGAGTTTTCATAGGCATGATCACGAGTTCATTAATTCATTGAGTTGAATTTTTCTGTTGATCACACCCGCTGTATGATATCCAAAGTTGGTATGCTTCAGGCCCCCGTACACTAACTTATATGGAGTACACCCGATGGGTGTTTTGTAAGCTGTGCGGAAAGCCCAAAGTGCATCATCTAATTTATCCGACCAAGAGGCACGATTTTCGCCTACGGTCCTTTCCAGAATCCTTTTCAAACCACGATTGGAGACCTCAACTTGTCCACAATGTTTGTGGATGAATATACAACGGTGGAGAGACGATGAGTAACTCCGTATTTATGCAAGCACATTTGAAAATTAGGACATTGCAAAAATGGGTACCACCTACCAGCGATCACTTATGATTGCAACGAGGGGCACCAAATCGGGAGAATATAGAATTAAGAAATTTACAAACAACTCGGATCAATTGGTGGGGAGCGCTTTTTGCTTCAACCCCATTTTGATAAGTAATCGACTGCCACAGTAATATTTGTTTCCTTCTTGAAGACGTGGAAACGGCCCCATAAATGTAATGCCCCACAGAGACAAAGATTTCGCAAACTTGGATAGAGTTTTGTGGCATCTCATCACGTTGCGAAATTTTGCCTTGACGTTGACAAATGTCACATTGGGTGACAAAGTCGTGGGCATCCTTGTAGATTGTGGGCCAATAAAATCCTGAATCGAAGACCTTTTTAGCTGTGTAATTGGCACCGTAGTGTCCCCCGGTGGGTCCACTGTGGCAAGCTTTAAGAATGTCAAAAGCTTCTTGCCCCGAAACACAACGCCTAATTACTTGTCTGTACAGATCTTGAATAGAAAGGGTTGTCCAAAAAGTATGTTTTTGACAGTCTTTGAAAAACTTTCTTTTCTGTTTGGGAAGCGACATCCCTTTGATCCTAAATTTTGCCGCATGGTAATTTGCAAGTCGGCACACCATGGGCATTTAATCATCACCACGAAAGGTAACCATCCCAAGTGTCTCGAGAGGAAATGTTTCCATAATTTCCTTTTTCTCGAGCTCAATTGATGGGGATTTTCCTTTCAGAAAGGTGGGTCTGCCGGGCGAGATATTCTGCTCCTTTTTTATCACATGATCTCGGACATCAAATTCTTGGAGCAACCAAAATCTACCGAGCAATCATGGCTTCAGCATCCTGCATAGCAAGCAAGGTACTTAATAGCCGAGTGGATTCCGTATACACTATACTTTTGGACAAAGACAAGATATGTGCCGGACTTTCTCGAAGATACAGCCATGGCAAGTAATTCCCTTTTCGTTGTGGTGTGAATGTGCTTGAGCCTCCGTCCATAGTCTTGCTTGCATAGTTTACCGTTGGAAGTGCTTGGTCATTCGTTACACCGAGGACTGCCCTAACAGCAAAACAACTACTTGCATCACACATATTTCAAAGGGCTAGTCCTAATCGGGACAACAAGAATTGGAGCTTGGTGTTTAAATTCAACTTAAGGTGTTAAATGCTTCACATGCTTTCTTCGAGAAGATAAACGGAGTTTCCTTTTCAAGGAGGTGGGTCATAGGCCGGGCGATTTTGGAAAAGTCCTGAATAAATCGTCGGTAGAATCCGGCATGACCGAGAAAACTGCGAATACCCTTAACTGTAGTAGGATGAGGCAATTTTGCAATGACATCAACTTTTGCCTTGTCAACCTCAATCCCTGATTTAGAAATCTTATGGCCAAGGACTATGCCTTCCTTGACCATAAAGTGCACATTTTTCCCAATTTAGCACAAGATTGGTGTCTTCACACCTTTGGAGCATTTTGTCTAAATGGGAAAGACAAGAAGAGAAAGAGTCACCAAAAACCGAGAAATCATCCATGAAGACTTCCATGGTTTTCTCAATCATATCGTGAAAGATTGCAACCATACACCTTTGGAACGTGCCCGGTGCATTGCATAACCCAAAGGGCATGCGACGATAGGCAAATGTCCCGTAAGGGCAGGTGAAGGTGGTCTTCTCTTGATCAAGTGGGTCAATCGGGATCTGAAAGTAGCCGGAGAATCCGTCCAAAAAGCAATAGTACTCATTTCCGGCTAATCTTTCAAGCATTTGATCCATGAATGGTAAAGGGAAATGGTCTTTACGAGTTGCATCATTGAGTTTTCGGTAATCGATGCAAACTCGCCATCCCGTAACCAACCTAGTGGGTATTAATTCATTTTCTTCATTTTTCACCACGGTTATGCCTCCCTTCTTAGGGACACAATGAACCGGGCTTACCCAGGGGCTGTCAGAGATAGGGTAAATTAACCCTGCATCAAGAAGTTTGATAACTTCTTGCTTAATAACCTCATGGATTTTGGGGTTAACTCTTCTCTGATGTTGAACTACGGGTTTGGCATTTTCCTCCATCAAAATCTTATGGGTGCAAAACTGTGGATCTATCCCCTTAATATCAGAAATCTTCCAAGCTATGGCATGTTTGTGTGACTTAAGAACCTTGATCAGGGCGGTTTTATCCTCATCTTTCAAGTTTTTAGCGATTATGACGGGTAATTTGTCATCACCCTCCAAAAACGCATACTCAAGATGGGATGGTAAGTCTTTGAGTTCAAGGTCGGGAGGATCTTCACATGAAGATTTAACCTTTTCAGGCACATTAATTTCACAAACTGGTGACGGAGGGAGATTTGGGTCACTATTGATCACACTTAACAATTCCTCAAGGTAAACAGTATCTCCCTCAGAATCATAGATGCCGTCAACACCTGGTGGTATTGAATCATCATGTTCAAGAAATTCATCGATCTCTTCCATTAGAAAATCACTTCCTCCGAAGGGAGTGAAAGATGGAGAGCGAGAATCGATCATAAGGTCCGAAGTAGAAGTGGGATTGCCACTTTCAGAAATTTCAAGTACTTCTTGAACATATTCTTCACAAGCAATGTCAATAACATCGACTCGGTTAACCGATTCAATGATATTGTAGGAGAAAGTCTTAGTATCACCAACTTTGAAGGTCACGGATTGGTCATCATGTCTAAGGGTCATTTGTTCACCGTGAACGTCGATCAAGGCACGTGCCGTCCTCAAGAAAGGTCTTCCTAGGATTAGGGGAACCCGAGGATCGGCAACGTAATCAACGACCATAAAATTGGCAGCAAAGAAGAACGTTCCAACTTTTACGAAAATATCCTCGGCGATGCCGGTTGAAGTAGAAATCGTTCGGTCGGCAAGTTCAAGTATCATTAGTTTGGTCAAAGCTGGGAGACTTAGTTCTTTCCAAATGGAGAGAGGCATTAGGTTGATGCTTGCACCGAGATCGGCCAAGGCTAAGCATTCATTCATCTCCGGAAAATCACACGGTATAAGAAATCTACCGGGGTCTCCAAGTTTCTCGGGAAACTTTTTTAGGATAACCGCCGAGCAATTCTCGTTTACCGGTGTCTTTGTCAACTCAATTATCTTATCTTTGTCATTGAGGAGCTTTCTAAACATTGGTGCAAATTTGGGCATGTGTAGGAGAGCGTCCGCGAAACTTAGCTCGAAATGGAGATTCCGAAAAATCTCCATAAATTTTGAAGCTAGAAGATCGTCTTTTTCACGGAGCTTCTCTTTGTTGGCCCTTGAAGGATAAGGCAAGGTTGGTTTATTCTTTGAAGCAACAACGGGCTCACCAATTTGGTCATCAGTTTGGACCACCGAAGGTTGGATGTTTTCGGTGCTTGGTTGCACCGTATCCTTTGTCATCTCGGGTTTATTTTCCATCTCTTTAGGAAGAGAAGAAATTTGAGGTCCATTATAGGAAACACCGCTTCGGGTAGTGATTTCTTTCACATCACCTTTCGGGTTAGCAATGGTGTTACTTGGAAGAGAACCCGAACCCGAAGTAGAAGCGGTATTACTATTCACGAATTTGGTGATCAGGTCCGTTATATTTGCCATTAACCGCGTCATTAGCTTTGACGTGGTTATCAAAATCGGATTTAGACACACCTGGTGCTGGAGGAACTGGAGCTCGAAAAGTTGGGGGTTGATTAATTTGGGGTTGGTAAACTTGTCCTTGATTGAAATTATTACCCCTATTTTGGTTAAAATTGTTCCCTCGATTTTGGTTGAAATTGATCCCCCGATTTTGGTTGTTTTGAAGAGGAGGAAAACCGGGAGGTCAAATTTGGTTTGCGACCATCTGAGGTCGGTAACTGGCATTCCCTTGGTTGTAGTTAACTGCGGGATGCTTGTGACACGTAATCTTGGATATTGTCACGATAAATGTTGCCATCGGTGGCTGGATAATTTTGGTAAGAATAACCACCCCCGCAAGTTACACAACTTTTCTCGACTGCTTTTACGGGAGCGGGAGTTGGAGTTTGGTTTTTCTTATCGAGAATCAATGCTCTAACCATATCTTTCAGCTCAGCAACATCGGATGAAACTGCTGGGTTGGAAGAGCTCGTACTCACTTTGGAAACAATTGCCTTGCTTCGTGATTGACAAACTTTGGACTTGCTCTCGATGATTTTTAGGCATTCTCGAGGCATTTTATCTAGGAATGTTACCACGCAGCGGAGTTCAATGAATCATGATCATTCGAATTTAGGGATTCATAAAATGTATCGAGTTGATGGCAATTCTGAAAACCCATGATGGCGGGCATCTCTAAGAAGATATTAAATCGGTCTATTGCCTGTTAAATGTTTCATCAATTTTTGTTGAAATCTCGTGATTTCATTTCGAAGATTTGTTGTTTTAGAGGGAGGGAAGAATTTGTTAATGAATTTTGAAACAAGATCATCCCATGTAAGAATCGATCGAGGGGGCTCTTTTTTAGCAAATTCCGGGGCGGCTCCCTCGTGGGAAAATGGCGAAAAGCATAAGCTTAACCGGGACGTACTCGGGGACGTTCGGGAGTTCATCGTTAGAAACTGTTCTTGCTGACAATATCGGATGTGAGCATGTGGGTCTTCTTTATCATGTCCAAAAAATTGCTTGTTTTGAACATGATTAAGCAGACCATGCTTGATCTCAAAGTTGTTCGCGATAATTTCGGGAACAATTATCGCATCCTCGTAACCCTCGGTGGGTGCTTCGAGTAATTGCGCCATAGTTCGATTATCGTCCATCGTAACTATGGGAGGATTGAAAGTTTCTTGATTGTTATTTGGTTTCTCAAGATTTGGTGATTCAACAGAAGTTTGTCGGACTTGTTGTTGTCGACGTTTACGGGCTTGAGAACGAGTGCGCATGCACAAAATAGAAATATAAAAAGAAAATTTACACTAATTTCTTTTTGGCTTTTCAATGATTTATTCACAATTGATTTTAACGGACAATGAGATAAGACAACTTCAACCAAATAATCTACTTACTTCACGGTAGCTCTCAAAATGAAAAACGCACAAGCGAGCGGAGGAGTAGGAATAGCGCGAAGCTTATTTCTCCTTTCGGGTCGTAGTTCCTCGGAACAACCCTCCTTATACCCACTTTTTAGTTTGTTAATCAAATCGAGGTGAGCCGTACGTCGTAAGAGACACAAATGGCAAGTTTTTAAATCTTTTGTTCGAGTTGGGAACCAACAAGTTCACCGGAAGTTATTATGATAATACCTCAATGAGGAATATTATATTTTGGTATTTTTACCAACTTGTGAATTTTATTTCTTTTTTTATGGACAATGTTTTTATATTTTTGGTTTTTCTTTTATTTTTATATGATAATTATACTAATAAAAGAAAATGAAAAATATTTTGTATTATTTTTTTTTTGGTGTTTTTTTATAGAAGAAAATATTCACAGATTCAAACACAAATTGTCAAACGTAACGATGATCGTTTTCAGCCTCCCCGGCAACGGCGCCAAAAATTGACTGGCGTATTCTTACTCCTTTTTACATATAAATAAATATAAATATATAACAAGGATTAAAATCCACAAAATCAATGAAACCGGAAGTAATATAGAGTGTTTTCGGGTCGTTATGTCCCAACGAGGCTTGAATGGAAAATCGAATGAAATAATTGATAATCGATGTTTGAGTATGACAAGGATATGATTGGGCACTAAACCTAATAAGAAAATGCACGAAAAGATAAGCAAGGAAAATAAGCTAGAGCATGCATAAAGGCTAGGAATGGAAAAAACACTTAAAACTTTTATCCTAAGACACAAATAAGCTCAAATAAGCTTAAGACAAACCAAATAAGCTAGACTAACTCTAAATAAGCAAATTCAACAAGCAATTAAACTAAGTTAAGCAGGAGAAACTCAGCAGTACTAACAACAGTACTAACAGTATTAACTATCAGTACTAACTTAGAGTTAGTACTGCTAGCTTTGAGTTAATACTGCTAGCTTAGAGTCAGTACTGCTAGCTTTATCAAAACACAATGAAATAAGAAATAAGCAAATAGGCTAAAACAGATATTTAACTACCCCTAATAAGCACTCAGGTTTAAGAATAAGCAACTGGAATAAACTAAAATGGCAAATAAGCTCAAAACTAAGAAAACTGATAAACTCTTAAAATTACTTTGAAAAGGCAAATAAACTTAAATAAGCTCTACTAAAGACAGTAAACGAAAATGGGCTTAATCTACTCTAAAAAGCTAAGGAAATCTTAAATAAGCAGAAATAAAAAGCTAATAAGCAATAATGAACCAACAGTACTAACAGTTTTAACTACCAGTACTAACTTGGAGTTAGTACTGCTAGCTTTGAGTTAGTACTGCTAGCTTTAAAAATCCCAAAAATAGAACCAGCAGTACTAACTATGGGTTAGTACTGCTTGTTCCAAACACCCCTTAAAGTTTTCAAAAATCATTTTTCTTTTTATTTTAAGCTGATTTGATCCTAATTTATTAAAAACAGATTATCAAATAACAAAATAAGGCACTTATAAGCAGATTTTAGTCAATAATAAGCACTTAAATAAGCTAAATCAATCTAACAGTATTAACTAAACATACTACCAGCACTAACTAAGAAAGTGACACAAACTATTTTTAAACTAACAACTAAGCAAGATAAGCACTAAACATCATGATAAAGCATAAATAAGTAAATATAGGTAACAAATAAGCACTATAAGCAGTTCTACAGTAAATCAGAAAAGTAAGAAAAAGATAGACTTACAACACCCTTGCTCAAAACAGGGTCAAACAAAGAATCTACAAGCTCTAGCTTGTATAAAACAAGCTAGTGAGAGTCCATAAGCCCATCCAGAACTGGCTTATCATCCATAAGCTGTGGTATATTTGAGTGTGGACTTTTTTGTGACTTTACTTAAATTCTTAGTATTTGAGTTAAGACAAATGACTTATATGATTTTATAAGACTTAAATCATATTAAGTAAAGCTTTTAACAAAGGAAATACAGAGAATCAAGAATTGACTTAAAAACTCCAAATTTGCATTAAGACGAAAATTAAAGTTACAAGACTTGGAAAAATAAAATTGCATAAAAATAAGCTAAAATTTAACTAAGAACTAGATAAAAAAAACTGACGACCCTTTTCTTGGGTTACAATGGCCCTATTTATACTAAAACGAATTAAGGTCTTGGTTTCTTGGTCTTTCTTCTCTTCTTTCTTCTGTGTTTCTTTGTAGAGACAAAAACCCAAGTGTGCTTGTTGTGTGAGGTGATTCTAAAACAAATCCCAGCCTTCAATTTCTTTTGTGCTTCTTTTGAGTCAATCACAGCCATCGAAATTACTTGAAAATGGTGAAGGATTGCCAACATGGCAATTATAAAGATGGGGGGAGATAGTGGAGGAGGGGGAAATGTTTTATCCAGGGGGTTGTAGAGGTTGCAGGGTAAAAGGGTGGGAAGACACCCGTGAGTTGTATCTGGGTTTTGTTGGGCGGGAAAAATGGCTTTGGGTAAGTTGGCAGCTTTGGCCCCTCATCTCATATAACTTCATTGTAAACTTCGCCCTTTTATGACACAACTTTAGGGGTTTGGCAGAACTGGCCCCTAAAGTTATACTTCACCCGGTATGCAATTTCAGTCCTTGTCTTTTATTCTCGTAATACAACTTGAGGTTTGGCAATTTTAGTCCCTCAAGTTGTATTTTCTTCACTTGGTTGACTTTTGACTTTGTCTGGGTTGACTTTCTGACTTTGGCTTCGATTTGACTTTGTCTTTTCCATCCTGTGCTTGGTTTTGTCATTTTTGGCTTTGTTTTTCGTCCTTTTCTTGAATATCCGTTTCCTGCATAATACAAATGCAAAACAAACATATATTTGGCAGTTTTTGTCTGTTTTTGGTCATTTAAGCTCGTTTTTAATGGAAAAGGGTATGTGTGATTAAGCATATACCACTGGGTTTATGCAGTTGGGAATGCAGAAAAGAGGGGAAATGCCCTGGGGAACCCTGATGCCAATGTCTTCACGGATATGTTCCTCTTAAATAACCATTATGCATCTATCTTATTCGACACTGGTGCCGATAGAAGCTTTATATCCACTGCATTTAGTTCCTTGATTAACATCGCCCCAACTCCATTAGAAAATTGTTATGATGTCGAATTAGCTGATGGGAAATTAGTCGGGATAGACACTATTATACGAGGTTGCACTTTAAATTTCTTAGACCATCCGTTCAACATAGATCTAATGCCCGTAGAACTGGGTAGTTTCGACGTCATTATCGGTATGGACTGGTTAAGAAGATGTCACGCCGTGATCGTGTGCGATGAGAAACTTGTTCAAGTTCCCTATGGGAATGAAACTTTGACTTTTTGTGGCAACAAAAGTAGCAACGGGAGAGAATCCCGGTTGACAGTTATCTCATGTTCAAAAGCTCAAGAGTACATGGCAAAAGGATGCCAGGTCTTTTTGGCGCAGATATCTGCCAAGAAAGAGGAGGACAAGTCGGAAGGAAAACAAATAAAGGACGTACCGATCGTCTGAGATTTTCCTGAAGTATTTCCCGAAGACTTGCCAGGACTTCCTCCGGCTCGACCAGTGGAATTCCAAATCGACTTAATTCCAGGAGCCGCACCCGTAGCTCGAGCACCGTATCGATTGGCTTCATCCGAAATGAAGGAATTATCAAAACAATTACAAGAGCTTTCCGATAAAAGATTCATAAGGCCTAGTTCCTCGCCTTGGGGACCCCCGGTCTTGTTTGTCAAAAAGAAAGATGGGTCATTCAGAATGTGCATCGACTACCGTGAATTAAATAAACTGATAGTGAAGAATCGTTATCCACTCCCGAGGATCGACGATTTATTTGATCAGCTCCAGGGATCCAGTATTTATTCGAAGATAGATCTGAGATCAGGATATCACCAGCTTAGAGTGCGAGAGCAAGACATTCCAAAGATGGCATTGGCTTAATTTTCAATTTTCATGCATTTTTGGCATACATATTTCATTCTTGCTTCTATTCGGCATTAATTTCAAATTACTTAAGAACAGATAAAACTTTGTTTTAAAGAATCAAGTTCAATTTGATGCTTATCTTAAAACATCGAAAACTGACTTAGTTGAATTGAAAATGAGACGTATGATTAGGGGATTAGAAGCTAATGGAGAGAAAAAGCCACAAGTTACTCTTGATGCATTATTAGAAAGAATCTTGCTCAGACTTAATATCTTATATTTAACTCTATCACTTCTTGTTCTTCACCTTATTAAAATTCGAAGCAATAGAATTCGTGAAATCTTAGCCTTCAAGCGATAAGTTGAGGAACTAGCTAGGGCTCAACATGCCCGATCGAGTCAAAAATTATTCTCATTCTTCCCATTAGGAAAGTCGAAACTGTGACAAAACACTTATTTTATTTTTGAATTTTTTTTTGAATTTTTTTTTTAATTTTTTTTTTATTTTTTCATTTTTTTTCATTTTTTTTGGTAATTTTGCAAAAAATTTGGTGGTAAAAACGGGATTACTTGACAACAACGGCTGCATGCAAAAAATCAATTCGGAAGATCCCCCCCATACTAGAATAAACATAGCTCTCGATGTTTGAAAGGGGTACCTACGTACATCTAAGGAATTTTTGATGTGTGCCAAAGATAAATCGCGTTAGTCGATCTGATTAGGATATTGGATTCCAAAATGAAGCTGCAGATGTGGAAAACTCTCGTGAATGAAAGGTAAAACTGAAGGAGCACGAGAGTTTCACAAATTCCGGGCCAATCCTGGACAATTAAACAGCATAACACGTACACGGGTAATGGAAGGGGCGGAGCCTCCACATAACAAGAAATCATTATCATGTTCTACACAATATACGATAGCTTGGGGTGCCTTCCCACGAAGCGCTTATTAAGGTCTGATATGCTGAACTCGTCCCCGATTTATTGGTCCAATGGGGTTACGTATGGTGAGATGGGACTACCAATTTGGTACGGTCCCTCTCCAATATGTTGTGCTTCTCAAACCGGTGACCATTCACTTTGAATTTTGGACCTGGATGTTTTAGGATATCTCGACAGTGCCAATGGTAAGACTTGAGGTATTCTGTGAATGGGGTCCACTCCAGCGTGCTCTTATAGCTGCCCGTAGAAATCATTCAAGATAGAGTTAAAGAGGAGGAATCTCGAATCATTGACGTTGAAAACGCGGTTTTTGATCTTGGAGTCATGGATTCTCTTTGTTTTCTCTTTATAGATCAAAGAGTTTTCATAGGCATGATCACGAAGTTCATTAAGTTCATTGAGTTGAATTTTTCTGTGATCACCCGCGGTTTTGATATCAAAGTTTGTATGCTTAAGGGCCCAGTAAGCTTTCGTGCTCGTGTCAATCGGTTAGATGACATGCTTCCCATACATAATAATTGTTATGGAGTACACCCGATGGGGTGTTTTGTAAGATGTGCGCAAGCACACAGTGCGTCATTAATTTATGCCGACAGAGGTATGATTTTCGTCCACGGTCCTTTCAAGAAATCTTTTCACAAACCAAACGATTGGGATACCTCAACTTGTCCACTTGTGTGTGGATAATACGCCCGGTGGAGAGACGATGAGTGTCTCCGTATTATTTAAGCATGACCTTTGCAAAATTGGTCATTGCAAGAAATGGTGTTTCCGCGAACACTTATGATTCGCACGAGGGGCACCGAAATTTGGCGAAGAGAGATTTAAGAAATTTGCAAACAACCTCGGGCGTCATTGCGTGGGGAGCGCTTTTGCTTAGACCCATTTCGAACTAAGTATGTCGCACACGTGCTATATATTTGTTCACCTCTTGAAGTGGGAATGGCCCCATAAAATACATAATATCCCAACGTCATAGATTCACAAACTTGGAAGAGTTTTGTGGCATCCATCACGTTGCGAAATTTTGCCTTGAGCTTGACAAATGTCCATCGCGGTGACAAAGTCGTGGGCATCCTTGTAGATACGTGGGCAATAGAAACCTAAATCGAAGATCTTTTTAGCGTGTAATTGGCACCGTAGTGTCCCCGGTTGTTCACTGTGGCAAGCTTTAAGATGTCAAAAGCTTTTTGACACGAAACAACCAACGCCTTATTACTGGTCTGCACATATCTTAAACAAGAAGGGGTCGTCCCAAAAGTAGTGTTTGTATGTCTTTGAAAAACTTTATTTTATTGCCTGAGACGACATCTCCTTTGATCACAAAATTCCCCGCATGTAGTTTGCAAAAAATCGGCAAACCTTGGTTGCTTTATCATCACGACGAAAGGTAAACCATCCAAGTGTCTTGAGAGGAAATAGTTTCCAGTAATTTCCTTTTTTCTCGAGAGAAAGGCTTACTTTGATGGGGATTTTCAAGTCTAGAATGCGTGTGTCGCGGCGAAATTTTCTGGCTACTTTTTTTTATCACGGATAACGAAATCCAATTTCTTGGGGCAGCAAAATCCACCGGAGCTTTCTTGGATTAGCATCTTGCTTAGACAGCGGTACTGGAAGGAGACAGAATGGTCACGTATATACTATGCTTTTGGACAAGAACAAGATATGGCCCGGAAATTTATCGAAAGCATACACTACGGCAAGTAATTCTTTTTCCGTAGTAGTGTAATGTGATTGAGCGCGGTGTTCATTGTTTTGCTTGCATAGATGTATCGGCTGGAGTGCTTGTCTTACGTTTGGCCCTAGGACTGTCCATCACAAATAATCACTTGCATAGTCATATTTCGAAGGGCAAATTCCCAAATCGGGTAGAGGCAAACTAGAATTGGAGGCATGGGTTACCTTCATCTTAAGGGTTTCACAAGATGCTTCAATGCATTCCTTCGAGAAGATAAAACGGACAGTCACTTTTTTCAAGGAGGTGGGTAATTGGCCGGGCGATTTTGGGAAATAATCCTGATATAATCATGGTAGAATCCAGGCGGTTAGTGACCTGTGAAAAATGCGGAATACCCTTAACACGGTTAGTGGGTATGAGGCAATTTTGAAATGCTTCAACTTTTGTTTTTCAACTCAATTCCAGTATTAGAAATCTTTATGGCACCAAGGACTATTCCTTCTTTAACCCATAAAGTGGAACTTTCCCTATTCAGAACAAGATTGGTGTCTTCACACCTTTGGAGCATTTTGTCTATATGGGAAGGCAAAAATTGAGGAGAAGAATCAACGGAAGAACCGAGAAATTCATCCATGATGACTTCCATGGTTTTACTCAATTCATATCGTGGAAAGATTGCATCCAACACCTTTGGTACGTGCCAGGTGCATCTGCATAACCAAAAGCATGCGACGATAGGCAAATGTTCCCGTAAGGGCAGGTGAAGATAGTTCATTCTCTTGATCTAGTGGGGTGTCAATTGGGATCTGAAAGTCAGCCGGAGAATCCGTCAAGCGATAGTACCATTTTCGGCTTATTCTTTCAAGCATCAGATCCTTTAAATGGCACGGGAAAATGGTACTTTTCGAGTTGCAATCATTGAGTTTTCGTAATCGATGCAATCTCGCCATCTAATAACCATTCACTAGTGGGTATTACTCATTTCTTCATTTTTACTACGGTTATGCCTTCACTTCTTAAGGACACATGAACAGGGTTACCCAAGGTCTGTCTAGTGATAGGGTAAATTAACCGGCATCAAGAAGTTTGATAACTTCTTTCTTAATTTACCTCATGGATTTTGGGGTTAACTCTTCTTTGATGTTGAACTACGGGTTTGGCATTTTCCTCCATCAAAATCTTATGGGTGCAAAAATGTGGATCTATCCCCTTAATATCAGAAATCTTCCAAGCTATGGCATGTTTGTGTGACTTAAGAACTTGATCAGTGCTGGTTTTATCACTCCAATCTTTCAAGTTTTTAGTCGATTAGGGACATGAGTAATATTCTGTCATCACCCTCCAAAACGCAATTAATCACGATGGGGATGGTACAGTCTTTGAGTTCAAGTTCGGAGGCATCTTCATCATGTTGATTTACCTTTTAGCACATTAATTTCACCAAACTGGTTGTGGAGGGAGGTTTGGGTCACTACTGATCACACTTAACAATTCCTCAAGGTAAACAGTCATCTCACTCAGAATTCATAAGATGCCGACGTCAAACACACCTTGGTGGTATTGATTCCCGTGTTCAAGAAACAGAATTCATCGATTCTCTTCTTGAGAAATCACTTCTCGAAGGGAGTGAAAGATGGAGAAGCGAGAATCGACGTAAGGTCCAAAGTGAAGTGGGATTGCCACTTTCAGAAATTTCAATTTACTTCTTGACATATTCTTTACATGCAATTTCAATAAAATAGACTCGGTTAACAGTTTCATTGTTATTGTAGGAGAAAGTACGTAGTATCACCACTTTTTGCAGGTCACGGATTGGATTGTCGAGTTCATCATGTCTTATTGGGTCATTTGCTTCAACGCCGTGGAACTTTATTAAAGGACGTTACGTCACTAAGAAAGGTCTTCCTTAGATTAGGGGAACCGAGGATCGGCAACGTAATCAACGACCACAAAATCTGCAGGAAAAGAAGAACGTTACACATCTTTCATGAAAACACCTCGGCGATGCCTGTTTGGAGTTAGAATATCGTGATTCGGAGTCGGCCAAGTCTCAAGAATCATTCGGGTTTTGGTCAAGCTGAGGAGACCTTATTCTTTCCAAACGAGAGAGGCATTAGGTTGATGCTTGTTTGCGACATGAGATTGGCCAAGGCTACGCATTCATTCATCTCCGAAAATCACCATGGTATAAGAAATATACCGGGGTCTCAAGTTTCTCGGGAAACTTTTTTACGATAACGACGGCAGCATAATTCTCGTTTACCGGTGTCTTTGTCAACTCAATTATTTTCCTTTTCCATTGTGGAGCTTTCAAACATTAAGGTGCAAAATGTGGGCTGTAGTAGCGATGAGCGTCCGCGAATACCTTTGCTGCGAAAGGAGAATTCAAAAATCTCTTAAATTTCGAAGCTAGAAGATCGTCCTTTTCACGGAGTGAGCTTTCTTGTTGGCTCCTAGAAAGGATAAGCACAAGTTTCTGTTTAGTTTTTGACAGCACACAACGGGCTCTCCCATTGCGTCCATTGTTTGGCCAACCTGGAGGTTGGATGTTTTCGGTGCTTGGTTGTTGCACGTATCCTTTGTCACTAGGGTTCAATGATCCATAGGTGGTAGAAGAAATTTTGAAGTCAATTGTACGATACACCCGCTAATCGGGTAGTGAATTGCTTTCACATCACCTTTGGGTTAGCAATGGTGCTGCTTGGAAGAGAACCCGCGCCGAAGTTGAATGCGGTATTACTTATTCACGAATTTGAGTGATCAGGTCCGTCTATGTTTGCCATTTGATTGTGCATTATTTTTGCATAAACGCGTCATATTAGCTTTGACGTAGTTATCAAAATCGAGCTTAGACTAACCTAGGTGATGGTGGAAGTGGAGCTTGGGTAAGTGGAGCTTGACAATGCGGTGGTTGATTAATATGGGGTTGGTAGTTAAACTTGTCCTTGATTGAAATTATTACCCCGATTTTGGTTAAAAATTGTTCCCCCGATTTGGTTTTGAAATTGTTGATCCCCTCGATTTTAGGTTGTTTTGAAGGTTTTGCCATTAGGAGGATATCAGGTGAAGGTCGAATTTGGTTTGCAACCATCTGTTGCAGGTCGGTAATTTGGCTTTTCCTTGCGTTTGTAGTTTAACTGCAGCATCTCTGTGACACGTATTCTTGGATTCATTGTCACGATAAAATGTTGCCATCGGTGGCTGGAAAATTTTGGTAAGAATGAACCACCCCGAAAGTTACACAATCTTTGATCGATCGCTTTACTGGAGCGGGAGTGGAGTTTGTTTTTCTTATCGAGAATCAATGCTCTAAACATATCTTTCAGTTCATGCAACCTTGGATGAAACTGCTGGGGTAGAAGAGCTCGTTCTCACTTTGGAAAACATATGGCCTTGCTATCGTGTTTGACGAACTTTGGGATTTGCTCTCGATGATTTTTTACGGCATTCTCGAGGCATTTTTATCCAGAAGTTACCAACCGCTGCGGGAAGTTCAATGATTGATACATTCGAATTAAGGGCATACTATAGAATGTATCGAGTTGATGCAAATCTGAAAACCGAATGATGCGAGGCATCTACTAACGTTGATCATTGAATCGCGTACCATGACCTCGTAAAAGTTTCATCAATTTTTGTTGATTCTGTGATTTATTTCGAAGATTTGTTGTTTTAGAGGGAGGGAAGAATTTGTTATTGAATTTCGAAACAAGATATCCCATTGTAAGATCGATCGAGGCGGGTCTTTTTCAAGCCTAACTCCGGGCGGAGCCTACCTCGAGGGAAAATGGGAAAATCATGAGCCCTTTAAACCGACGTACTCGGGGGTTCTGGGAACTTCATACGTCAGAAGTGATCTTGTTGAAATATCGGATGTGGAGCTTGTGGGTCTTCTTTTATCATTGTCCAAAAAAATTTGCTTGTTGGGAAACAAAGATTAAGTAGTCCTTGCTTGATCTCAAAGTGTGTGCGGTTTAATTTCGGGAAAACGATCGCACTCCTCGTAACCTCGGGTGGGGTGCTTCGAGTAATTGCGCCATAAGTAAGATATATCGTCCATCGTAACTATGGGAGGATTGGAAGTTTTCTGATTGTTATTGGGTTTCTCAAGATTTTTGGTGATTCAAAAGAAGTTTGTCGGGACTTGTGTTGTCGACGTTTTCGGACTTGAGAACGATTCGTGGCATGCACAAAATAGAAATTTTAAAAAAGAAAGTAGACAATATTTTTTTGGTTTTTTCATTGATTTTATTCACCAATTAATTTTATCGGACATTATGAGTAGGACAACTTCAACAAAATATCTACGTACTTAACCGGTTTTATTAGCTCTCAAAAAATTTTAAACGCTTATAGGTGAGCGGGCCAGGTGTAAGGAATAGCCGCGATGCTTAATGTCTCATTTCGGGTAGTAGTTCTTTGGAACAACCCCTCCTTATTACCCACTTTATAGTTTGTTTACCTTTCAAGGTGAGCCGTAGTCGAAAGCGACCACACATTGGTTAAGTTTTTAAATCTTTTGTTCGAGTTGGGAAACAAAGTTCACCGGAAGTTATTTTGATAATTCCTTCAATTGAGAAATATATTTTGGTATTTGTACCAATTTGTGAATTTTATTTCTTTTTTTATGGACAATGTTTTTATATTTTTGGTTTTTTTTATATGATAATTATACTAAAAGAAATAAAAAATATTTTTGTATTTTTTTTATATTTTTTATGAAAATAAAAGAAATATTCACAAATTCAAACACAATTTGTCAAACCTTACGATAATCGTTTTCAGCCTCCCCGGCAACGGCGCCAAAATTTGACTCGCGTATTCTTACTCCTTTTTACATATAAATAAATATAAATATATAACAAGGATCAAAATCCACAAAATCAATGAAACCGGAAGTAGTATAGAGTGTTTCCGGGTCGTTATGTCCCAACGAGGCTTGAATGGAAAATCGAATGACGAAATGATAATCAATGTTTGAATATGACAAGGAAATGATTGGGCAATAAACCTAATAGGCAAATGCTCACAAAGAGAAGTAAGGAAAACAAGCTAGAACAGACATAAAACGTTTAGGAATGGTAAAAACCTTAAAACCTTTTTTATACTAAGACACAATAAGCTCAATAAGCTTAAAGACAACCAAATAGCTTGACTAACTCTGCAATAAGCAAAATTCAACAAGCAATTTAAACTAATTAAGCAGGAGAAACTCATGCGGTATCTAGCAATAGTACAACTGTATTAACTAATCGTCTAAGCTTGGAGTTAGTATGCTGTCTTGAGTTAGTACCCGCTGGCTTAAAGTTAGTACTGCTAGGGTTTAACAAAACTTAATGAAACAAGAAAAGATGCAAATAGGCTAAAAAAGATGTTTAACTAACCCCTATAAGCAATTCAGGCATAAGATAAAGCACCTAGAATAAACTTAAATTGGCATATAATAAGCTAAAAAAAACTTATAACTGATTAAAAACTATTAAAATTTGCTCTGAAAAGGCGAATATAGCTTAAATAAGATCTTCTAAAGAGTAAAGAAATGGTTTAATATACTCAAAAAAGCTTAAGGAAAATCTTTAAATAAGCGAGAAATAATAAACTGTAAGCTAATAATGAACATAACAGTACTAACAGTACCTTAACTTGGGGTTAGTGCTGGATGGCCTTGAGTTAGTCACTGCTAGCTTTAAATCCCAAAGAGAACTAGCAGTACTAATTATCGGGTTGTACTGCTAGTTGAAAATTCCCTTAAAGTTTTCAAAACATCCATTTTTTTTCTTCTTAATTCAAGTGATTTGATCTAATTTGTTTTAAAAAGATTATCAAAATAACAAAAAAGGTCCCACTTATAAGCAGCGTTTTTAATCAATTAATAGCTCTTAAAATAAGCTTAAATCATTCTTTAACAGTTTTAACTCATTCTACTAACAGTAGTAACTAAGAATGAGCACATGTCACTTTTAAACTACACAACTAAGCAAGATAAGCAATGAAAATCGTAATAAAGCATAAATAAGCAAATATAAGTACCAAATAAGCACTAATAAGCAGTTCTACAGTAAATAAGAAAAATAAAAAAAAATAAAAAAACTTACAACTCCCTTGCTCAAAACAGGGTTAAACAAAGAGTCTACAAGCTCTAGCTTGTATAAAACAAGCTAGTGAGAGTCCATAAGCCCATCCAGAATGGCTTATCATCCATTAAGCTGTAGTTCATTTGAGTGTGGGCTTTTTAGTGACTTTTGTACTTAAATTCTTTAGTATTTTAGTTAAGACAAATGACTTATATTGATTTTATAAGAATTAGACTTATTAAGTAAGCTTTTAACAAAGGAAATACAGGAATCAAGAAATAATTGACTAAAAAAATTTCAAATTTGCATTAAGAAATAAAAATTAAAGTTACAAGACTTGGAAGAGTAAAATTGCATAAAAAGTAAGCTAATAATTTAAACTAAGTCTAGATAAAAAAACGACTACTTAAAACTCTAACTAAAAAAATCTTCCGTTCTTCGATGTAATATGACCACTATTTATTCTAAAATGAATTAAGGTCTTGGTCTTGGTCTTCTTTCTTCTGAGTTTCTTGTAGAGACAAAAACCCCATGTGTGCTTGTTGTGTGAGGGGATTCTAAAACAAATCCCAGCCTGTCAAAATTTCTTTTGTGTATATTTTGAGGTCAATCACAGCCATCGAAAATCACTTGGGAAATGGTGTGGGTTTGCCAACATGCAATTATAAAGCTGGGGGAGATAGTGAGGAGGGGAAGTGTGTTTATCCATGGGGTTGTAGAGGTTGCAGGATAAAAGAGGGTGAAGGGGACCCGTGAGTTGTATCTGGGGTTTTGTTGGGCGGGAAAGATGGTTTTGGGAAGGTTGGCAGCTTTGGCCCCTCATCTCTTATAACTTCATTGTAAACTTCGCCCTTTTATGATACAACCTTAGGGGTTTGGCAGAACTGGCCCCTAAAGTTATACTTCACCCGAAAATGTCTATTTCAGCCATTGCTTCTTATTCTTGTAATACAACTTGAGGTTTGGCAATTTTAGTCCTTCAAGTTGTATTTTCTTCATTTGACTTTAGACTTTTTCGGGGTTGACTTTCCTGTTGACTTTTTGACTTTGACTGACTTTGGCTACGATTTGACTTTGTCTTTTCCATCCCGTGCTCGGTTTTGTTTGTTCTTTGCTTTCTTTTTGTCCTTTGTGTGATATCCGTTTCCTGCACAACACAAATGCAAAACATACAAATACAATGTATTTTTGGTACGTTTTTAGTCATTTAAGTCCGTTTTTAATGGAAAATGGTATGTGTAATTAAGCACATACCAGTATCTTTCTTCTCCATTTTATCGTAAGTTGAAGTGAAAGTTGTTGGATCTTAAGTAGATATGATGTGATTGAAGTTGTGGTTTTGTAAGCAATTCACGTTCACGGGATTTTTACACGTCTATGTTTAAAACCGATAAATGACTTATACAGGATTTTTATCAAATTCATTTAGAAACAACACGTGAATGATTTGATTCGAATCAGCGGCCAATGATGTAATTGTTATATAATACTGTATAATTTTCTGGCTATGGTCTATGCAGATTGTTTAATAGGATCACCAATCTTAAAAACGGGCAAAAAAATACAGATGGGCCGTGAGCTAGAACGAAAACAAGTCTAACACAAATTCCAAAAAACTGAAAAATGTCAATAACTCATAGTAAACGAGGGTTTTGGGCCTCGAAAAATCCATAACCAGCTAGAAGCTGTGCATAATGTAATCCGTCTCGTTTTGTTCTTCGATTTGAGAGGTCACGGGCCTGAAACGGACTTACGGATCAAAAGTTATGGCTGTTTTACTGAAACCCTTTTCTTCACACAGATTTCTAGACAAAACGCAGTTGCTATCTTTAACCAAACGCAGTTACGTGACTTTTGTAGTTCAAGTAATGTCATATGATTTCCTCGAAATTTGGGCAGCATTACGTTTTAGTTCAGTATGTATAAAGTATCATGTACCTAAAACGTAGTAGCAAAACGCAATACCAAACAAAAAAAAATTCAAAACGCAAGAACAATCAAAACGCAAGGGAAAAAAAATCAAAACGCAAAAAATAAAAATTAAAACGCAACAATAACTCAAAACGCAACTAAAAAACAATCAAAACGCAACTCAAAAACAATCAAAACGCAACTAAAAAATAAAAGTCAAAACGCAACAAAAAAAAATCAAAACGCAACTAAAAAATAAAAGTCAAAACGCAACAAAAAAAATCAAAACGCAACTAAAAAAAAAATATAAAGTCACAAACGCAAACAAAAAAAATCATAACGCAACAAAAATATTCAAAAGAAACAAGGAAAAATCAAACGCAACAAGTAAAAGTAAATCGACAACAAGAACTTTTCCAGTTTGTCAAAACGTAACTAGAAAAAATACGACTTTTTTCACCTCAAAAATAATCGCATTTATAATAACACTTTTTGTACATTTTATCTGATTCTCTTGCACAATTAGCTACTTATGCTAGTTCTTGATTAATAACTTAAAAATTCATCACATCTAAGCACAATTATTCGGGTTTGATTTTTTTTTTTTCTATTTGACCTTCTTATTGCCACGAATTTGATCTTGTGAATCAACGATCTTCAACCACGAATCAACCACGATTCATCACGTAGTTCTCATGCCTATTGTAGGTCCTCGGTTAACACTTCACGTATACCAATCGATTTCACGAAATTAGAACTAGAAAGGAGTGAAAGAAAGAGTTGTTCTAGAGAGAGAACGTAGAGAGAGAAATGAGAGAAAAATGAGAAAGACATTTCTGATATATTTTGATACAACTAACCTTTTCCAAGTGGAAAAGTTCTGCTTTTATACCCGACACTTTAAAAGTGACGCGCCTGGTGATATTTAACAGGACCGGGGCTCGGGTTTTGCTTGGGATTAAACCAAAACACATACAATATTAGATTAAATATCGAGCCCGATTCCGACAGACGAATCCGTTGTTGCCATGATTCAAAGTCTGTTCTATCAAGCATTGGTGGGCGGGTATCGAAACCGGCATACTGAATATCTTCTGACATAATAGACATCTTGATTTATAGATTACGGGATTTTACAAGTCTAAGATTTAAACCGATAAAAGATTTAACGGGATTTTACAAAATCACTAGAAAACCGTAAATGAATGATCGTTTGATGTTAATGTTCGTTTGTTGTTTGAATAATGTCTTTTAAGTCCTTGATTATGTTTAGATTTGATGATTTGTTTGGAATTTGGCGTAGTTGGATTATGAATTTTTTTTACCCTATTACTATAATCTAAATTTGGTGTAAAAATAAGCTAAAAAGGCTATAGAAAAATTGTATTTTACTTAATTTTTCCGTCAAAAAGTGTCGCTAAAAAGGTGTCGACCGAATTTTTTTTTACCCTATTACCAAAATTTGAATTTGATGTAAAAATAAGTTAAAAAGGCTATAGAAAAAAGATTACAAATTACTTAATTTTTCCGCCAAAAAGTGTCGCTAAAAGGGGTGTCGTCTGGATACTCTTTTTTTATCAAACCGCCTCTAAAAATATAAACCAAACCGCCGTGAATTTGAGCAAACCGCCGCTTGTATTTAAAACTCAAACTTCCGCCAATATTTAAAGCAAACCGTTGCCAAATGATATTTAGCAAACCACTGCCATTTGGAGTTGAGCAAACCGCTGCCTAGTGTGGCAACTAGCCGTGAGGTTTAGCAAACCGCCTTGAGTAACTCGCCGTGTATTATGTGAGGTAAACTGCTGCGAACTTTGTCAACTCGCCGGCTAATACAAATCAAACCGCTGTGTACCCTAGTTAACTCGCCGGCTAAGAGAAACTCAAACCGCCGTGTAATTTTATAATCAACCCGCCTTAGATATCAAATTTTAGCCATGGTAACGGTTCATTTTGCTTAATAAAATAATCAACTCGCCGTCTAACCTGTCAAACCGCCATCACAGAGTAGCAAACCGTCGTGAACTAAAGCAAATTGCCACCAATATAATAATGAAACCGCCTTTGACTTTTTCCTAAAATTCCGGATCTTGTCCCTACCTTTTGTTAAACCGCTGGCTAGAAAATGATATTTTAACCAACTCTCCACGAAGAACACTTGGACAAATTAAGCAAAATCAAGCCATATTATCTTTTTAACCATGAATCAAAGCTCTAACATGCAATACTAAGATGGTGTATGAAGATTAACCTTCCAATAACATGTATTTCTTCGTGGATCATAAAAAACGAAGCAACCCTCCACGAAGAACACCAAACTTAATAACCTTATAAATCGAACTAGGAGCTTGTGTAACACTTTAAGTGGTAACAATCTAACCTGTTTTGTAGATAGAACAAGTAAAGAACAAGTTTAACAAACAAACAAACTCAAAAATAAATATGAGCCGTGGGCTTTTTCTTCAAAAATAAGCCACGAATTTGAGCTTGTATTAACCACACGAATCAATCACGAATCCAACCAGCTCTGATACCAATTGTAGGATCGTTTAATTCATAACACGGGTGATGATTCTTGTGATTGGGCTAGTTTCTAGAGAGAGAAACACATAGAGAGATATTTCTAGAGAGAGAAATGTATGTGTAAAAGGAAAATGATTATTACTAGCTTACCTCTTCCAAAGTTAGAAGAGGCTTATATAGTTTTTACAAAATACCGGGTATTAGAACCCGGCTTAAAACCGAAAGACATACGATTAACTATTAAACTACGAACTATTATAAACAATAAATATACGGGGTGACCGAGTCTTTTACTCATATCTAACAGAGGAGTTATGCCAACCGTCTATAGATGGACGGGGAGGACCAATTTCCCCGATTCCAATTCAAGCTAAGGATTTTGGTCTTCGTCATCACATGATACAACAAGTTTAAAATTCTCAATTTCACAGATTACAGGGAGACGATGGCAATAGACATATTGATAAATTCTTGGAAATTACTCAACATATGAAACAAAATGGGGTCTGCCATGACGCCCTTCGCTTGTCTCTTTTTCCATATTCCTCGACGCATCATGCTATTGCGTGGTATGACATCCTTCTAAGGAATTCCATTCACTCTTTCTATGATATGATAAGGAAATTTCTCTCAAAATATTTTCCTCCTTCCATGGTGACTAAGTTAAGGAACGAGATCATGAAATTTGAGCAAAAACCGCACAAATCGTTATTCGAGGCATGGGAGCGTTATAAATTGTCCATTGATCGGTGTCCTAACCATAACATGCTTTTGGTTACACAAATTGATACGTTTTACAATGGTTTGACATTTAGTCATCGGGACACCATCAATGCTGCAGCGGGAGGAACTTTTATGCAAAAGACACCGGAAGAATGTTACGAATTGATCGAGAACATGATCGCTCACCACAACCATTAGGATACTTCAGCAACTCGAGACGAAACATCTAGAAATATCTCTTCTACTTCTACTACCGAGAGTCTCGAAGTCATTCGACAATTAGAAATGATGAATAAGAATTTTGTAGAGATGATGAGACAAATACAAACGGTTAAAACTGTTGATACAAAATGTGAGACTTATGGTGGTCCTCATTCTTTTACCGAGTGCCCAGCCGTCGGTGGCTACACTCAAGAGGCCGCTTATGCTACTACAGGTAACTATAATTCGGGGGGTAATTCCTACCAACCGCAAGGTGACCGTAATTTGCTAAGCTATCGCTCGAATAATTACCTCGGACCACCCAGTTTTAATCAACCAAATGTGTAAAATAATCAAAACCGATACAATCAAAATCAAAATCATGGGAATTATCAAGCTCCAAACAATCAAGGGAGAGGGCAAAACTTCAATAAAGGAAACAATAATTATCAAGCTCCAAATCTTCTAGCCCCGAATTATCAAGCTCATGTTAGACCTTCGAACGAGTTAACAAGCTACATGAAGAGTAATGAAGCTATTTTGAGAGACATGCGAACTCAAATGACTAACATGAAAACAGAATTACGAAATGAGTCCAAATCTTCTCTCGATGCAAGAACCAACAAGATAGAGAATCAAAACAATCAAATGATGACTCAAAACAACCAGCTTAAGAACATAATGGCTAATTTCTTTCAAATGCAACACCAAAATCAAAATCAAAGTACCTCGAGTTTGGGATCACTTCCTAGTAACACTATTGCTAACCCGAGAGGTGAGTTGAAAGCCATCACCACCTGAAGTGGTGTTTCTTATGATGGACCTTCCGTTCTAATTCCACCTCCATTCATTAATCCGGAGGAAAATAAACGAGAAGAGGAGACGTCAATAGACCTGGTATACGGTGATTTTACCATTAAGGTCCCACCTTCTCTTGTCTAAAAATCTCGAAAATCTCAAAATCAAAAATCTCATGAGATGCCCCAAAGGGATCCTCAACACCCTAATATCCCTTATCCTTCAAGAATGAACAAGGAAAAACAGCAAGAGAAAGATAAAATACAAATTGATAAGTTTTGGAAAATGTTTAAACAACTTCACATCAATATCACTCTTGCTGATGCATTAATTCTAATTCCAAAATACCAGAAAATGCTTAAAGAACTTCTTTCCAATAAGGAGAAACTTGTAGAACTGGCAATACTACCCTATCTTTTTTTTTTAATTCTTAGTGAAAACTGTTCAGCAGTTATCCTTAAGAAGTTACCCGAGAAACTTGGTAACCTTGGAAAATTTCTTATACCATGTAGTTTTAGTGAGCTCAAGTGCCAGGCCTTAGCTGATTTAGGTGATAGTATTAACTTGATGCCACTGTCGGTTTGGAAAATATTAGGTTTACCCAAACTTATACCCACTCGGATAACCTTTGAATTAGCTAACCGAACGGTATATACACCAGCTGGAATTGCAAGGGATGTCTTTGTTCTGGTGGGAAAGTTCACGTTCCTGGATGACTTTGTAATTGTTAATTATATTGCCGATGCTCGAATCCCTTTAATTCTCGGAAGACCTTTCTTAAGGACCACTCATGCTTTGATAGACGTTCACGAAGAAGAATTGATTCTTTGTGACGGTAACAAGAGATTAATCTTGAACATGAAACATAACACTTCAATTTTTTCTGATGAACCTCAAGAAGAATCGATCAACATGATTGATATTTACGATGTTTCTTACAAAGATAATCTTGAGGACTTTTTTGCAAATAAGAAAATAACAAATAATCCTGAGAGTGGCAATCCCGCTCTAATTTCAGACCCTATTGTTTCTTCTTCTTCCCCCACACTTACTTCCTTCGAAGAAAGTGATTTAATTTGGGAAGAATTTGAAGCTTATCTCGCAAATGATTCATTTCCACCGGGAAGTGATGATGCCGACTTTGACCTAGAGGGAGATCTTTGTTTAATTGAGGAGTTATTAAATAATGATCCTTCATCTCCTCTCCCTCTTTCTCATAATCTATTAAGTAGCAGTACCACTTCTTCTTCTCTTAGTCTCACACCGGTTGAGACTAGTGATGCTCTTCTCGAGGAGTTCGCCGATGAACTCGCTCTTCTTGAACCATTTCCACCGAGAATTGGTGATGACGACTTTGATCCGGAGGGAGATATTCTTCTACTTAAGAAGTTATTAAATGATGATCCATCATCTCCTCTCTCTCCAAAAGAACTTAATTTTGAGAAACTTAAAATGATAAAATCTTCGATTGATGATTTCCCCCCTTTTGATGTTTTAGAGGAAAAATCCATGACTTTCTCGAACCCTCTCTTTGACTTCCTCATGGATATTGAAGACGGTTATTATGATTTAGAGGGAGATATAGTCTATCTTGAGAGTTTGCTAATCAATGACACCATCCCTAATTTCCCTCCCGAGGTGTTTTTAGATCATGACCTAAGAAGCTTAAAGGATGAACTTGATGCTAATGATTTGAAGAGTATGGTCAAAATTTTTGACCCCGACATCTCCGCTTATAGTTTTTATTCCTTAGAGCTGGTGGCATATGAATGTCTAATAGAATTTTTCTCTTCCCCTTGTTTCGTCCCTAATATTATGATGATATAGGGAGAGTCAAGCTAGAGACTCGCACAAAAACAAGCGCTTCATGGTTGACAACCTATGTTTATCCTTAGTATATTAATATAATAATAATGAATAAGTGTGATGTGAGGAGGCTCGCCTCTTCCTTTCTCGTGTTTCGTGTTTTGTGGTTTATGTTCAGGATTGCCCCGGATTATGAATACTCTCGTGCTCGTGGTTTTGTCCATCGTCCACTCGATCTTCAATCCTTTGCATGCTTATACAGGAATCTGATATCCGAGATCTTATTGATTTAACGCTTATCTATTAAGCATACTTAATAAACGGCTTTAGATTTGCGTAGAAAACCCTTAATATTTGGATTATGCCTTAAAATTAGTATGTGGGTGACAGTCTCACATTGAGGACAATGTGCAGTTTTAGTATGGGGGGGGGATCTTTCGATTCGATCTTGCTTGCATTTGTCTTGTCTTCACGTAACCCCGTTTTTCCACCAAAAATAGCATAGCTAAAATATATGCCAAAATTTGAAAATTTTTTCAAAAAGAGAAATAAGGGTGGGTTATCTTTGTGGATGGGATAAATATATAATATAATATAGGGGGGGGGGGGGGGTAATTTAATAAGGTATTTTTTTCATATTTTTGGCGTTTGTTAAAGGAATATATTTGACTATTATCGAGCTGATTGCCGCTAGCTTCCCTAAAACTTACATAAATTTTAACTTTTTCTACTGGGTATATCATGAACATTAAAACGCGATGCTAGCTTAAAAGACATGAGTTTGCAAGGTTCCATTTAACTTTAATATATGCATACTTATTTAGTAGATAAGCTTTCGCGATCTTTTGTTAAAAGATTTTAAATTTGCAAGAACAAAAGTTATCAAGTTTTAGATAAGTTGATCTAAACATAGAGTATAGGAACTCTTTAGGCTCTAGAAGGTTAATTGTGGTATTTTGCTCCCATCACTTAATAAACTTTAAATAATTTTTGAATAAATAAATTATTTAGTTTTTGCCGATTCTAGTTTAAATCACTTCGTGCGATTCTTAGTTTAAATCACTTCGTAGAGATTCCTTCTGGTGAAAGTAAGGTACACATCGAGGTTTTGTCAGTGTTATGAGGAAATAGACTCCTGGACCATGGTCGGCTCGCATACCGATGTGGGAGTTGTTAAAAGACCGTAAGACTTAAAATTTGGCTAATAATAATAAGTTATGTAAAAAACCGAAGCTGAAATAAGACCACTACCTCTTGCCGGCTCACAACCGATGTGGTAGTCATTTAAAAGGTGGAGGTAATAATAATAATAATAAAAATTATGGGCTAATAAAAGTTTACTGCATCTTGCCGGCTCACAACCGATGTTGCAGTCTTCTAAATAAGGCACATAGTAATAATCCGAGACTGATAAAAGTTTGCTGCATCTTGCCGGCTCACAACCGATGTTGTAGCCTTCTAAAAGGTCAAGGATCACCGAGGTTGAAATATGTTTGCTGCATTTTTCTGGCTCACAACCGATGTTGCTGCCTTCTAAAGGACCGAGGTTTAATAATGTTGCAATAATAAAGCCAAATTTCGACTTCAGGGTTATCTAAAAAGGATAACCCATAAATCGTGCGAAATTAGAACCTTAATGTGGACCTTATTCTCACCATATCGTCTCTTTAAGAAATGATTTCAATCTAATTGTGGTTTAAACCGGGTTTACTTTATAAAAATAAAGACATTAATTCATTTGTCACAAATAATAATAATAAAATCTTTAGAGGATTTAGGAAATAAGGGAGCGAAAAGTTAAAGTTTTTACTTACACAATTAACATTTATGAGTAGTGTTAGAATCTTAACTTGTATTTAACAATGATTTCATTTTTAAGCTTGGTTTGGGGCGGGTAAAAAATCAAGGACGATTAATTTTTTCTTTTTAGTATCTCTTGTTCCATGAAGTTATGAATAAAAGCATAAAAATGGTAAAAGGGGGTGCTTTTCAAAACTAGTAATTTCTTAATCCCCTTAGATGAACACTTAGCTACTTTTCTAAGTAATTAGTCTAAAGAGGGGATTGAAATTTTTGGTTTTCTAAGTTTGTATTTATGACATTGCGTGAGGACACGTCAATAGCTTAGTATGGGAGATTTTGGTATGTGTTAATTTACACATACCTTTTACCTAATTAATTAAGCTAAAAAGACCAAAAATGACCAAAATCAGATAAAAATGCATTGTATCTGTATGTTTTAGGATTTGTGTCTTGCATGTACGGATGTTAATTAAAAAGGACAAAAACGAAGCAAAAACGGACAAAGCCGAGCACGGGAATGGAAAGAGCGCATAAAACTGAAGCCAAATGCGAATTTATCTTGAGTCTTAACCAAAACCAATACCATTAAACCTTTAACCTAAAAGAAACCCTAAAACACTTACACCGTTTGTCCTTATAGTATTTCACCGTTAGTCCTAAACCTAACAATCCCCTTATAAACCCTTAACTCCCGTTAGATCCATTAACCCTAATAACCCATTTCCTGGCCCAAAACCATACCCAGCCCACATCAATTCGAGTCTTACATATTAAGACATGTCAAAGGGTCAACAAGTCAACACAGTCAAATTACACTATTTACCGTCTTCCCCTTTTCCCTCCATTTTTACTTTCTCACTCGCAGGTTAAAATCAATCAAATACACTCAATCCCTTCCTTCTAGAAGCCAATCATTGATACGTCTGACACTCTACTAATCCACGTTGGCAATCCTAACACATTTGATTGGAGGATGGGACGTGTAAGGCAATCAACGATCAAGATCATTTGCTTGGAGGGCAATCAAAGATTGAAGGGCCAAGATGAGAGATGGGGGAGCGTCCTAGAGCCTAGAAGCTTCATCTCGTGCCTATATAAAGAGCCTCTCACACACAGAGTTGATCATCTAGGGTAGAATTTGCTTATTTAGTCATTTTAGCTTATTTTAGCTTAATGTTTTCAATTTGATGTAATTTTCTTCTTAAAAGCTTGTATTAAGTTTAAATAATCAATAAAAGTTTAGTTTTCTTATAGTTAATATTCAATTCGTGTTTTTACCTTATTTCACTATGTTTAAATAAATTCATTTAAAATCTAATAAGCTTAATAAGCTTTCTGAATTAGTAATAAGCTAGCTTCTTTCTCAGTTAAGCCTTAAAAGTTTAACTGAGCTTTGACTTTCATTTCAAAAGTTCTCCCCTAAAATTACCACAGCTTATTGGAAGGGAAGCCAAACTTAGAAGGGCTTCCATAACCTTACTAGCTTAACCTAGATAAGCTGGAGCTTTGTAGATCAGCTCTTGGAGTATATGATAAGCCTTGTTTGTGCAAAAGCAATTGTAAGCTCTTATTCTTCCATTTTATAGCCTAATTTTGCATTTTAGCTTAATTCAGCTTTTTGTCAGCTTATTATTAGTTAGATTAGCTTATTACTGCTTATTATAGTTATTTGTTGCTTAATGTGCTCAATTTGTAGTTTAAATTTCATTTTATAAGTTTTTGATATAAAATAGTTGAAAAATCCAAAAAAATATTAGCATAATCTAGTTGCTTATTGTTACAGCATATTTGATTGTTGAAATATGCTCAATAGATCTTTTATAAGCTATTTAATATCTAGTATTTGAAGTTTGAGCTTTAGATCTAAGTTTTATAAGCTAAAAATGATGTTAAGCTGTCTAAAGGAGTGTTTGGCACAAGACAACACTAACTTGAGTTAGTGCTGTCAAGAGCCTTTTGGTTCTTTAGATCAATCTTAAACATCAAATTGAAGGTTATAAGATTAGGATTTAAGGTTTTTGTTAGGCTAAAACTGGTTTTAATAAGTTTGTTTGATAAATGCTTGAATCTGAGTTCATAAGCTTAGATTCATAGCATTTTGTGCTTAGATCTTTTCTAGGTTGCTTTTGTTGGTAATTTGTTCTTGTTTTGGTGTTAAATTGGTGTAGTAATCAAGTCCTTAAGGTCTACAATGTTGGATTTGAGTTTTGGAAAAAGAGTGGTCAATTGCATCAAATAGCTAATGTGTCTAATAGCCATTTTCATTCTAAAAATTCAGTTAGTTTAAGTAAGAATTAGCTTTTAAATTTGGTGCACAATTAGTTCATAGGTCATATTTGATAGGTTAGGGCTTATTTTAGGTTTAAAATCTTATTTACATATTTTTTAGGGATGCATATTAGAGTTTTAAGTTTTGACAAAAATTTGCAAACCAAAAATAGTGTAAACTGCATAAGCAACTTTTTCAATTAGACTTTTCTTTGCTTATTTGATTTTCAAAATACTTTTTGATTGCTGTTTTAGATAGTTTATAGGATATGCTTTAAAGTGTTATAAGTCATTAAGCCATAAGGATCCATTTACTTGCTTAAAAATAAGCTCAAAACTGCCTAGTTGGATGTTTGGTAAACAGTTTTGAGCCAAAGTGCTTGTTTGATTTTCTCAGCTTATGGCTTATTGTTTTTGCTTAAATTTTGTTCAAACTTGCTTATTAGGTTAGTTTTTAAGTGTTTGTAGCTTAACATGTTTTGGTTTGAGCTTATCCAAGCTTATAAGCTTTTTCAGTCAAGTGTAAAAGTTTAAAACATTTTAAGTCACAACTGTCACTTCTAAAAAGCTTATTTTCTAGCTTAATAATTAGTTTCACAAAAAGTTTCTTTTACAAAAGGTGTTTAGAATATGCTTTTTAATAAGTTTATGTAAAAAGTTTTGCAAAATAAAAATGTTAGGGTATAAGGAAGTCAAGGGTGAGCAGGGCTCGAACCCCTGACCTCAACCTTAACCCCAATACTTTATCACACGCTCACCACACCACTGCGCCCTTGGGACTTTTACGTCTAAGGGTGCACACAAAATTCATTTAAACCCTTTTTGCAACTCTTTGGTATTAAGCACTTCGAGTGCTTATTTGATTTTTCCAAGCTTATTCTTGGCTTTTAACTTTCCGTCATTCTTTACTTCTTTTTCAACTTTTAGGCTTTTTCTCAGGATTTTAATTTGAAGCTTAGTATTTTTCCTCCTTTTTATTAGTTTATAAACTTTAAAAAAATCATAAAAATAATAAATAATAATCAAAAAAGTAAATTTCTTTTTCTGAAGATTTTCTTTTAATATTTAAAAGGTTGAGAAATCAAATTTGCGTTCGTAGGGCTTAAATTTGTCATACTTGCTTATTAGTCGCGTTTTTACTTTCCCGTTTACGTTTTTAGTTTAATTGTAGTTTTATTATTTGATTTCGTGCTTTTACTTGCTTTCTTTTGCGTTTTTAGAATTAGTAATCAAAAACAAAAATTCTTGTTATTCAAGCATCAAACAAAATACTTTCGTGAAATTCAAATTCACTTCTCGTCGGGATACGACATCCAGGAGATATAATTTTGTTTGTCCTCAAGCAATTTTCTTATCGAACGGGATACTAACTATACTATAATTAGTTTGAGATATTTAGGATATATATATTTAATTATATATAGACTATTGGATCGAATTAAGTGTTGTGAGGACCACTACAGATCTCGCATGAAGAATAGATTTTTTTCACTTTATCAGATTGCTTAGGAGCAAGATGAGCTTCCATCAAGCGTTGGACTTGATTTTTGAGCTCAATGAGACGATGGTCGGATGTACTAGGGACATCTTGAGGAAAAGGGATTGCCTTAACCGATTTAGCGAAGTCCCTTGGGCCGTTCCAACTTTTGTTGTCATAGAGGGCTAGGTCCTCTAATAGTGCACATGATTCTTTGGTGTTTCTATCACGAAGCTTACCACCGGCCGATTGATCGATGGTTCAGCTTATGGCAGGATTGACATAGTCATAAAAGATTTGGACTTAGAGCTCAAGATCGATGCCATGAAGTCTATGCTTCAGAAAGAGACTCTCCTTGATGTTGTTGGAACATCAGGATGTCATTGCGAAGTTTTGCAGTCCTTCTCGGCGGAAAGAATTGAGCAAGGAAACGAGTTGTAAGATCCTCCTATGTGGAGATGGATCGTACTGGAAGGCATTCAAGCCAATTGCTAGCTTAATCGCAAAGGGAAAATTGAAATAAACGCAGGCACGTTCTTTCCCTGTTTGCAACATCAAGGTCAAGTGAGTCCATAAGTTTTAAGAAATCCTTGAGATGTTTGTTTGGATCCTCGGACTACAGTCAGTGGAATGAGCATCCGTTTTGCACCTATCAGATAGTGTCGGATCGCAGAGGCACCACATTGTTCCCTTCGAGGAGCTCATTGGTGTTTCGATAGCCCTCGTGGCTAGGTTTAGAGTAATCTCCAAGAGTATGGATAGGATTTTCGTCTCCCATGGAGGTCAATGAAAGTAGATTACAAAGTAAATAACATGAAGAAAAGATAGACTACAAGAAAGCTAATATACTGAAAAGAAAATCCCACTTGATAGGAATCAAGCGAGTAGACCTAAGTTAAACAATGATCGAAACCTAACTATTCCCCGGAAGCGGCGCCAAAAACTTGATGTGCGGTCGTCGTAGGACTTCAACATAAAGTTTTACAACTCCCTAGGCAATGTACCTAATCGTTGTAGTGTAGTATAGGCAAGACTCAGGGGTTGTTATTATACTCTAGGGGAATAGGTTGGGAAGGCTCGAACAGAATCTAACAAAGGTCATGGTTTGAGAGGTTGGTTTGTTTTAGCTAATCAAACTAAATATAAATCTAAACTACTTTGGTGATAACTATATGGTAAACGAACGTATTTACTTAATCATGCATTACTCTTTAGTTTGCTTCTCCTAATCCTGTTACTTTGTCACCCTTGTGATGATCTGTGTAAGTATTTCCTAAGTCATGAACGAATTACACGAACCCGCCGTCTATGTAAATATTGTATTAAGGCAACGCACAAGTAAGGTAGTTTGAAGACTATTACAAGGCCCCTAAGAGTACATTACATGCATTTAAAACACTTAAGTGGGATCAACCATATTAGGGGTAAGGTACTATGAAGACTGTTATCGATGGTATCCTTTCTACACACTCGCATTTCCCTAGACGTCTATGCCAATTTAATATTTTATGGCTTGTTTTCTAAAGCCTAACGTGCACATCCATCACAAGAAGCAACACAATAAGGATCTACATACTAAGTTTCATGCAATCATAAGTAAATACTAATATATCTAGCCTTGCATGGTAAATAAAGAAGAAGAACAATAATCTATCACAAAACACATAGACATATTAAGTGATAAGGGATAAATGAACTTCACTTGATTAAATCATGCACTTGAGGCTGTTACAAAAGGGTTTTGACACCCTAAAAATGAGCCTAAAGGCTGCTAAAATTGTCTTCTAAAACTAGGGTTCATCTCCCAAAAGTTACACACTAAAAACCTTAAAACAAGTTTGTATATAAAGAGATTAGACCACAACGGCGTCACAAAATTCCTGACGCCATTGCTTGGATGAAGCTTCTAGGGTTTCATTTGAGGCGACTACATTCTGACACCATCGTGATACTCCTGACGCAATCTTGATCAATCCCTGACGCCGTCGCAATAGTTAGCGACGCCGTCTCTATCGTCTGAATTATTGTTTCTTCAAGAGATTTGGTATAGAGTCGTAGTCTTGTCCGTTTCTTCTCCGAATGAGTCCAAGTCATGTGTATCTCCTCCAAAAGCCATTTAAGTGCTAAATATAGGAAAAAACGATTAAGCACATAATCTGGGCATATTTGCATGATTTAGGGGGTTAAATGACCCCGAAAAAGTGTATAAAATGACACCTCGTCAATGTTCTTCTTCTCCAGCCTGTTTTTCTGTAACCTATTCTTCAGAATCTTTCTTAATGTCTGCTTTCTTTGTATTATCAGCTTCATCACTGGAAATGTCTTCAATTTCATATTCAGACGCTAAAGTTGAGCTGCTATCACTATCCTTCGGCTCATCTAGAACTGCTAGAGTAACACCAGATCCCTCATTTGAGCTTTATGATTTAGCTTATCAGGAACCTATGAAGTCACACCAGATCCTTCACCTGAGCCTCTAGGCCATTGTTAAAGGATGAAGTCATCCTTGCTAGCTTTCCTTGATTTCTTCAATTGCATCAGGAATTCTGCCATTTCTGACATTCTTTCAACTCCTTTTAACTTCTTAGATTGATCCAATCCTTCTTCATCTATTTCATGCTGAGCTCCACTTCCAATACTACACCAGTATGTCTTCTTTGAATCAATGGAATCTCATCCTCCTCATTAGTTGCTTCAGAATCCACTTCATCTGCTACATCTTTAGATTGACCAGTTTCTTCTATCACGGTCTTTGATCTTCTTTTAGGAATATTAACTCTCTCTATATCAATCTCAACCCCTTGCTTACTTAGAAATCCTTTACCTTTACCTGTAGCTTTGATGGGTTTATATCCTTTAAAATTTGCCAAATACTCAGAATACTTAGCAGAAGCCTTTATGTCATCATTCAACATCACAGCTGGAATAGCCATTCTAAAGACTGGATCTTTTGTTCCCTTGTTTGCAAACTTCAGATTACCAAGGGTTACATCAAGCTTAATGACATGATGAAAAGACATGGGTCTTTTGGATAATTGGTCATTCTAGGAGAGGATGTATTTAATGATAAGCTTTGTAAACCTAGAGAAAGGAATCAGTTCTTGCTTCTGTTTGCTGACTCTCCTAGACTCAATTTGGTACTTGAATTCTTCCTAAATCAGATCAGCCTAGTCAACATTGTTGCCCATAACCATTCCCCATAACAATTGAAGCATAGAAAGTCTTGGACGATCATAAGTTTTTGCCTTACCTGTCAAACACTTGTTGATCATGGTCAAGAATGTTCTCCAGGGTTGGTACATATCATTAGTTCTAAGAGCAGAGATTGTCTTGATAGTCTTAGAACATCCAAGCTCGCTGATGAATGAGATGATCTCTTTCTCAGGAGCAGGTAGTGTAAACGGATGATCAGGATCTTTGGGAATAATTTATAAAGCATTACGAAGCAAGTCTGCATTCACTTCAAAGAACTGATCATCAATCTTAAAGAGGTGTGCTTTGGCAATCAAATCATATGCAACAATATACCAGAACTGCTGCATATAGATTTCAGGAGCATCTGCAGTATCAATGAAGGCATTGTATACTAAGAACTACTTTAGAAACTCTAGGCATACTTTGTAGATTACATCAGGCTGAGTTTTCTCCAAATCAATCCTGAAGTTGCTCAGTCCAATCTTTATTTGTTCATTGATTGGAACTAGCTCATCATCAATCATGTTCTGTTGTTGTTGTTGCTCGTCGTGTTCTTCCGCCATTGATTCTGCTTAAGAATATCAATACATATTCATATACATGACGTTTAATGCACAAAAAAGATTGAATATTCGTTGTGTGTGTTTAAGTGGCTATTTGTTTGATCCGTTTTAAGTTTGATTTGTTAAGTTCAAGTTTTAAACAAGATTCAGTTCAAGAAGGTCAAAGTCCATGATAAGTGATCACCATTAAAGTCAAACAGTCCATATTAAGCCAAATTAGTCCAATGTAAATCCAAATAGTCTGAATTGTGTCCAAACTATCTAAATTACATTTTATGTTTAAATTTAACTCAATGTTTCTTGTTTTATGATTAAAATCATGACTTGTCATGACTAATCCTTGTTAACTTGACATTTTTTAAATTTGTTAAACCTGAGCATAACTTGTTAAATTATAAGACACACACTGGTCAAATCACGGAGTCAAACTAGTAAATCTACTGGTCAAACATGGTCAAACTTATGGTCAAACTGCTGGTGTTGACTTGTCAAACCGCTAGGTTTGATGGGTCAGACCGCTGGTTACTGTGGGTCAAATCCCTAGATATCCTTGGTTAAACTGGTCGAACATTATTTATAGCTATGTGTCATTATTAAATGACATTTCTAAGGCCGTAAATATTATCGATTTTAGAAGACATGTCATGAAACATATTTTTGAATTTTTCTAATTTTTTAATTTTGTATTTGTTTTTTGGGTACTATATTTTTATATTTTCTTTTTATAATATTTCCTAAAAATCCTAATAAATGAAAATCTTTTTGTGTTTTTATTTTTCTAAGTATGATACATTGGATACACGAAGAGTGTCACTACTACTCTTCCTCCTCTTCTGCCAGACATTTAAGTGTTTTTGGAGACATGCTTTTCATCCCAAGCTTGTTGAGTAGAAATTCAAATCTTTCTCGTGTCAAAGATTTGTTAAAGATGTCTACCAACTGATATTCTGTTTAGATGAAGTAGAGCTCAACCACACCATTTTTGACTTGCTCTTTGATAAAGTGATATCTGACATCGATGTGTTTGGATCTTGAGTGTTGGACATTGTTACAGCAAAGAGCAATAACACTCTTATTATCACAGTACAAAGGGATTTTGTTGAATGCAAATTCATAATCTATCAGTTGTGATCTCATCTATATGATTTGAGCACAACATCCCATTAGGGCAATGTATTCTGCCACTGTACTAGAGATAGCAGTACTTTTCTACTTCTTTAAAGACCAGCTGACTAGTCTATCACCTAGGAACTGCACACTGCCAGAAGTACTTCTCCTAGTGTCTTGACACCCGACGTGATCAACATTGGCATAAGCTGTTAGTGCAATACAGGTATCTTTTAAATACCAAAGACCCATATTTGGGGTTCCTCTCAGGTATCGAAAGATCTGTTTTACCGTATGTAAGTGCTTTTTGGTAGGCTTTGCCTGATACCAAGCACACGATAGGAGTGTCAACTGATCAGCATGAGGGACCCGATCATACCACAATAACGGGTAGGATCAACGGGTTTCCCTTAAAGATCGTCATCTAGTTTGGTCCTCTCCACCATGGGAGTGTCAACTGGGTCACTAGAGTCCATACCGTATTTCTTAAGAATTTCTCGAGCATATTTTGTATGGTTTATAAAGATGCCTCTGGGACTTTGAGAAATTTGAAGTCTAAGAAAAAATGGCATTTTTCCTATCATTGACATCTTAAATTTAGAACTCATTATATTAGAAAATACATCATAGAGACTAGGATCAGTAGATGCAAAAATAATATCATCAACATAAATTTGTACCATGAGAATATCTTTTCCTTCTTTCCTTGTGAATAATGTGGGGTCGACAGCACCTTTGGAGAACTCTTGAGATAGTAGAAAGCTTGAAAACATATCATACCACGCGCGTAGGGCCTATTTTAAGCCATCGAGAGCTTTCTTCAGCTTGTACACATGGGTAGGATTGTCTTGATCTACAAAGCCCTCTGGTTGACTAACATAGACTTCTTTACGTAGCTCGCCGTTTAAGAAAGCGGTCTTGACATCCATCTGGTAGATTGTCATGTTCTTGTTGGCGGCATTTGCAATGAAGATTCTGATTGCTTCTATGTGTGCAACAGGTGCAAAAGACTCTTCAAAATCAATTCCCTCCTCCTAACGATAACCTTTAGTGACCAGCCTCTACTAATCCATACCAAAAAAATACCCAAGACATCCTCAAACCCCCTAAAAATCCTAAAATTTAAATCATCATATCCCCTCACCTCTCCCCCCACTAAATAAATATTAAATACCTCACAATACTCTCCCTCAAATTCACCATAGAAACACCCTTAATCCAACCAAATACCAAATCATCTCATAAACCCCCTTATTTTATTTATTAATCCCAAATCATCATCAAAATCTCCAAATTAACCCCTATTTCACACATTCATTACAAACCCAATTTTAAGTACCATAAAACCCCCAGAACTTCACATCAATTTCAACATAAATTACCTAACCTTATCCTACATTTCTTATCACAATCACCAAACCTTATCACATTATAACCTGACTCACTCATACAAACAACTAATTCCACATCCATTCTCCAAAAACAAAATTTAAAACTACAAACCCCAATTAACCCCCCTCACAACTACAACAATAATTATTACCACCTTATAATTTCTCATACTTCAATCCTCATACATCCAACTTCATAACTATACCCCCAAAATTCACTCTACATCATCAAAATAATTCATCAACTCCTACTCACCACCCCTACCTTCCACTAAACTAACTCACATTGTAACTACTTAATAATCAAGTACATCTAGTAAATATCTTTTGTCAAACAAAAAACCAAATATCTAAGTATAAACTCACCCCACAAAACACATTCCAATTATTTTTAACCTCCATCCCCAAAGATACATGCACTAATGACATCATTTTCTTACATCCCCAGATCCCCTGATATATGATGAGCCTAAAACTACACCATAATTATATTATTTAAACCAAGCTTTTCACTGAAATGCCCACCAAATTATACTGGATCTTAAAAATATCAGCATTTAACGTTAAAACTACCATTAAAGTCTGATTCACTTTCTAAAGCATTTAATTTGTGGAGTTATGCGCAACTGATAGATTTGTGTGTGAGCTCAACCTGTCATCTTAATAGGGGGCTTCAGCGTCTGGTTGACAAACTCTGTTCCATTATCTGAGTGAATGTTTCTAACAGTAGCATTGAGACAAACTTGTATCATCTTCAAAAATTTGATTACAAAATTAGGAGTTTCATCCTTTGATCGTAGAAATTTCACCAAAGTGAACTGTGAGTAATCACCAACAATAACCAATATGTACTTATTCCCATTGAGACTTTCGATTCTCGTTAGACCATAAAGATCCATGTGCAACAGATATAGCTTCTCTTGAATAGAGTCTTCAGACTTAGGTTTATGAGTGTGCTTCTTGCTTTTCCTTAGTGAGCACGCAGAGCACATATGGTCTTTTTGTACTTCGGTTTGGGTAGGCCTCTAACCAATCTTTGTTTGGCAACTTCATTAATTGTGCCGAAGTTTAAATGGGATAACCTTTAATGTCATAACCAGGATTTGGTCTTTGAAGCTTTAGACAAGTGAAAAATCGGAGAGGACTGTACCATATCATCTAATGAGAGTGTGTATAAGTGAGTGTCTCTAGAGCCTATGAGTAGATCCGCACCTTCTAAATTACGAACAAAGCAGGTGTGTTTCCAGAATGCTACTTCAAGATTAGAGTCACAAAATTAACCCACTGATAATAAATTATGTCTAAGACCCTCCACATAATAAACCCTAGAAATTGTGACAAACCTGATCTGATAGTCACCATACCCCATAATTTTTGCAACTTGATCATTACCAAATCTGACGGTTCCTAAAAATTTGTCAACAAACTTGATGAGCTGAGAGCGTTGTTCGGTCATGTGCTTGGAGCAACCCGAGTCCAACAACCAGAGGATGATTTAGATGACCTACAATAGACACGAGAAGATGATAGAGAATTTTGAAATAGTAGATCCCCAAATCTTGTTGGGTTCCGAGTTGTTAGAAGGCCCAAGTCGTAAGATGCTAGGTTCACTACTCGAACTTATAGATTTTGTTAGTTTGGGTCTCTTGTTGTAAACCTCGATTTCTGGATTTTGTATAATTACTGGTGTTTGAATGGTTGCCTTGGGAGGCACTACTTCAGTGGAAGTGATTCTAGTCATATGGCACTTTGTTCCATCTATAGTGAAGGTTCGTCTTGTAGGTAACCACCTATATCCAACACAGGTAAATACTTTGCCAGTAGTTTTCTAATCTTTCTTTTTATTGCTCTTAGCAGACCTAGATTTAGCATGCTTATTCACATTATTCAGATAATCAACAACACATGCATCATGACAAGCATTAACCAAGCATTCATTACATGTTTTGCAAACAGATTTAGAATTCGCTTTCAATACATTTTGCTTAGCACTTGCAATACATTCAAAAATATGATTCTTTTTATTCAAACTAGATTTAATGCTCCTAAGGTGGTATTCTACATTATTCTTCTGGTTGCTACTTGTTGTTCGTGAAATCCTATTTTTTCTTGGTATTGCTTGAAGGCTATGATCCGCTAGCACTAGTAGAACTCTTCATTCCTGTAGAAGTCAACAAAGGTTTGTTAGTGATCTTAGATTTTTGTAAACTGCCTGTGTTAGTGTGTTACTTGCTAATTGCTTAGGTTCTTGAAACATAACTTTTTTGTTTCTGTTATTTGGTGTGACAGCAACCAATTTCATACTTTTAACTTGGGAAGTGGGACATGTTTCATTAACATAAACTAACAAATCCTGAATGCGTGTTGTAAATTTACAAGCATAGTCTAAGTGTAAGTCAATGGGGTTCAAAGCTCTAGCTTTTTCTACAATTCTTCAGAGTGAGTCAGTATGTTCCTTAGTTTCCTGGAGGTAATAAACATGTGCTTCCATGTTTTTCTTAAGTTTTGAAGAAAGAGGTTCTAAGTCTAACCTAAAAATTCTTGGAGTAATCACATTTGCATTATTTACATATACATTATTATCAGACATACTTTTGCCTTTCAATGTTGCAATGTGTGCTCTCAACTTGTTAATTAAGGACTCCTTGGCTTGTAACTGAGCCTTCAAATCGTTTATTACAAAAAGATCTGTTATTTTGAAAATTTCTTTGTTTTGTTGTAGTTTTAATTCAAAAGAAATGCAATGGTTTTCAAGTCTTAAACATGTTTTTGATAGTTCATTCATTTTTGAAAGCTTAGCCGCAAGTGTCAGATTCCTATTATACTCCTCTATATAACTCTTTTTCATACTTTGATAATCAACAATGGCAGCTAAAGAATTTACAGCAGTATGCACAAGATCTTGAGATATGATTAGTTCTAAGAGTTGATCGTTTTTAAGAAGAAGTTCTTTCTTTTGAATTTCAAAACACTTCTTGTCTATAGAACACTGTTTAACTACAGCTTCTATTTGGTTAAAAACTGTTTTCACTTCATTAAGTTAAAGGTGAAGGCCATTGTCAAAATCCTTAAATTATTCCCTTAAAGAATTCATAAATGGAATTATTTCTGTTATGAAAACATCTTTGGTGTGTTCAAAGCCCCATGTACCCTCAGTTATTATCGTAGCTGTGGTTCTTACTTTTACCACCTTGTCAAAATTGACAAGATGACTTTTTAGTTTTTGAAAACTTTTCTTTACCAAGCTTACCGTTGGAAGTTCACGAGGAACCTCCATTTTAACTGGTGTAGGTGGAACAACAAGTTGTTAAAAAATTAGGTTTGAAATTGGTAACCAAAAATCTTGTTCTGCAGACAATTCCTGTTGAGGAACAAAATGTTTTCCAAAATGCTTAGATAATTTATTCAATTCAGCATAATTAATTAGACAAATATTCACTCTTTTCTCTTTTGAAATTAGATCATTTGGATTTGTAATCATTTTTGATCGACTATCTTCAGCTAACATCAATGTCTCTTCAGAATCAACCACAGAATTCACATCGTGTTTCTTAGTTAGCACATTACCATCATACAACATTGTCTTAATCCGCTGGGCTTTCTTGAGATGAAAGGGATTTTGATAACCAATAGCTATTTTTTGATTGTCATCGTAGAAAACTTGTGGTTTTGTTAACATATGCATCGTTTGCACATATTAACCCACTTTATAAACAATGTTATCCAGTGCTTTCTTCTTCTTTTCTAAATCAACAATCTCTTCAATGTATTTATCTTATTTTTCTTTGGTTTGTTTTTTCAAAACATCAATTATTGTTGTTAAAGATTCATTTTCTTTCACATTATTAGAAAGAGTAATTTTCAGTGTGTCAATCTCTTTTTTAAAAGCAACAAACTTTGATTTTCTGTTAAGAATCATATCATTCATTTATGAATCAACGTATTTTTCACGATCATTTAAATCAACATTTTGTCTTTCTTCAAACATTTATACCCTTTCCTTATATCTTTCTATCTCAGCGGTTAAATATTCATTCACATTCTTATTTACAAGACTTTCAGCATTACATTTAGCAATTTGACTAGATATCTCAATAATGACCGACATTATCATAGCATTTTACTGCTCAGTTGAAGTGGTATTTTGAACAACTACACTTTTGTCTCTTTCAAATATTGATCATATGAAATAATATTGCTATCACTTGTAATTTCTAAATCTAAAGTGGGATTGAAAGCAGGTTGTTCAGAATAATACGTCTCTTGAACACAATGATCAAGTACATAATTATCTTGATAAGTGTATGAGATTGGTACCTTTAAGATAGCATATGAGTCATAACTAGAGAGATTGGCCATCAGCACTGCCTTTGTAGAAGGTGCTTCATCACAGTCTAAGTCGAAAGCATCTAGATCATCAGTCTGGAAAGCAGCATTGTGTGGCATTGTTGTTTGAATATCTTGGCCTTCTGCATATCCTGGATCTGCTAAGAATGCAAGCTGCTCCTCATCTAAAACCTGATCAGATTCCTGTGCCAGAACTGGTAATATCTTTCCCTTGAACCATTCTAAGTTCCTAGGCCTCTTTGGCTGAGTGCATTACCTTGCCATAAGCCCTTAGTCTTGACAATTATAACACCAGATAACCCTTTTTTGAACTGCTGCATTATTTCCCCCATTTTTGTTCACCCCTGTGCTTGTAGCATTGCTCTAAGATCCCATACCAGCAAAACTCTGACTTTGTCTCCCTTGCACTTGCTGAACTGTAACCCTGCCATCCTGATTGGTAGCTTGGTTTCTTAGATTGGAATTTGTCCTAAGTTGGTAGTTGGTTGTAGGATAACATGAGGCAATTGTTGTGCTTAGAAATGCCATTGCTTTGTTTAGACTAGCAATTAGGTCCTCACCGGGTATAAATGATGGAACTACAAGACCTGAGTCTAGCTGGGGAAACTCAACTTGTGATTGTTGTGAAATTGTTGGAGCTTGGTATACATGTTGAGGAACAAATGGTGTTGAATGACCAATAGGATCCTGATAATGTTGCTGATGACAAGGTAATTCATAAGATTGCAAATGTGGTTGAGAATAGTAGAACTGTTGAGCAACTGGTGAAAGCTGTTGTTGATAACAAGAAGGATCGTACTGAGATTGATGGGTGTTTTGGTATGAAGGTATGTGATGATAGTTAGCAACCAAGGCAAGTGGATTTAGAAATCTTTCATACATCAAGCGGACTTCAATAGCATGGACCTCGTGTTGACTGAGATATGCATAAAGCTGATCAATTGGACATATGCATATTCTTTGCTAACTTTACATCAGTCACAAACTTGCTCCACCGGTTGAAGGCTGTTCAGAAACTTGGTATTCACTTGGACCGGATGCATTGTCATTCCAATTGTGTGCATATCATTGATGAGCTGAGCAAACCTCGAGTAATACTCGTGATTTGATTCACCCTTTGCTAAAGTAAACCTATCAAACTCATTGTACAGCTTGCACTCACATTCTTGCTGTCAAAGTTTAGTGCCTTGCATGAGTAACTTAACTTTATCCTAAATTTATTTAGAAACATTGTGATGGTTGACAAGAGAATACACATCCAGTTGTAGACCCTGAAGAAAAATATTAGTAGCTCGAATATCACAATCATCTTGAAGCTTCACTTTGTTAGAAAGTTCTTCATAAGTCTTAGTTCTAGTGACACCATCCACTTCAATAGTTCCGTAGACAAGTGGTCTGTTGAGAAATGAGTCAAGAATTGTTCTACCATGCTCCTTTCCTTTGATGTAAAGTATCATACGACTCTGCTAAGAGTTTTATATACTCTTGTCAAGCATAGGAGGACGGTTATCAGCCCCGGCTACAATCATGTTTTCTGCCAATGTAGTCATTTTGAAATGATTGCTGTGTGAAATGATATTAAAGACCGTTTCAATGATTAATGAGAATTGTGTTGTTATAAGTGTTCTTGGTTTGTGTTTTTGTTATTGTTTAAGTGTTTATTACTGGTTTTGAGTTTGCAAGTAAGTTTCGATCAAATGTCTGGTTTATCTGTCACACCCCCAGACGGGGCCTGGACAAAATACGTGTCTGAGGGCGTGACTTCATCATACTTCGAACACAAGGCACGAGAGAACAACCACTAATGGACGTTTTGAAAATCATAACTCGTTGTATTTATTTAAAAATAGATAAGTTTACAAGATTTCAAAAGAAATTAAACATTTGCGGAAGCGTAAGTAAAATGTAGCGGAAGCATAATTAAGTTTTGAAAATTCAACGAGTATGAATGATAATAAAGTATTGAAAGATGATATCATATTGCACCTAGACTCCACATAGCACGTCAAGAAGTCCAAAGCTAATCACCTGAGAAAAACATGCTAAAACGGTCAACATAAAGTTGAGTGAATCCATAGGTTTAAGTAAAACATTTATGAGGATAAAAAACGTTTAGTGAATACAACTTCACTCAAAGTATTATGAAAAGCATTTAGCAATTTGAAACATTTAACGAAAGCAGTGTGGACCACAAGTTATACAACGTATGTGACAGTTATAACGAATACAACTTCACATGAAAGTATATACTGTTGCGCTAAGCTCATGACATCGATGCTAATAACAACAAGGCATATCATATCATGCCACATAGTATTCCTGCCCTAACTGGTGTCCCAAACCAAAGACCACCACAACGCACATCGACATGACATATATCTGTTTGTTCTTCGTTAAGTAGAACCAAAGCAGATAAGGATAATTAGTCCCAATAGATCTATTTATTCATTCACGCTCACTTAACCAATCCAATTGGCCATAGGTGACTAACGGTTCATGATATTTCGGGCAATAGTGGTTTGTAAGTAAAACTTAGGCAACACATAAACAGGAAATGATAACAGAAAACACTTGTGTCCAATGTAAAAGTAATTAACGTTTTTGTAAAAGCTTAAAAGAACTTAAATCCATAAGTAAAAACAAGTGTGACATCAATCATGTAACGAGTTTGTAATCAACGTATAAATGAGTTGGAAATTCAGTAACGTAAACGAGTTTGTAAACGAGCATGTTTCTCACCCCAAAAGTAGTAAAGTATATGTAAAACAAGTAAAACGTGGGGCTATGAACTCACCTTGATGTTGAAGAACAATTGACAGATAGGCATCTAATATGCACAACACAAACGGAAGACGAAACAGCCCGACCAAGAAGATGCAGCTTAACTTATCGGCTAAGTCCCACTAGCTTAGGATGATGAATTGGGGTTTTTCGATGGATGAGTACGTCAACGCGACACGTTGATTAAGGATTTGGATTACAAGTTGGATGAGTTTGGTGGTTGGTTAAATAAAATAAATCAAAAATCAACACAAAGTGTGTAATATATTCCGTATATATTACATATGAAAAAGAAACAATTATATAATTCATATGGTGAATTATATAATAAAGACAACAACCAAAAGAATAAGTTGCAATATATAATATTTTACAAGTATTATATAAGAAACGTGAGAAAAATAATTGAAACAAAATAATTCGACACGTTTTCGGAAATTACCAATTAAATAAATAAAACGTTCTTGTATAAAAGTAAACATACGTTTTAAAGTTATGTGTTATGTAAACGATGTTTCTAAAACTTTTACAAAAGTTATGATTTTATTTTCTAGTCGGGAATTTATAAAATTTTTGGCATGACCTATTCGGTTATAAGACGTGTCCATTTTTACCAAAACCAATGTTTTTCCCACTTAATCAATCAATCCGTGTTGCAAAATACGCGCGTGTTTCAATTTGTATGTATATCTAGACAAGATCGGAAAAAGAAACAAAAATAATAAAACCAACCACACCCTAATGGTTATTAAACGTAATACCAAACACCCTATATGGGCTGAACCAAACACCCCGGTTTGGTTGCCAAACGAAGAACCAAACACCTATGTTGGCTGCAAAACGCAGAACCAGACACCCTTGAAAAACGCAGAAACAAACATACTCGTACGGCTGTTAAAACAGCCAACCAAACGCACCCTAGTGAATCTTTTTAAACCAAACGCACCCTATGCCATGAACAAAAAAATAAAAAGAACCAAATGCACCCTAAGCTACTAAACCACCGAAACAAACATCCTTTGTGGTGTTTATGTTAAACCACAACGTGCCCCTGGTGGGTTTGAGACAGAAATACCAAACGCACCCTTTTTGTGGAGACAAACCAAACGCACCCTGATGGTCGTTTGTTAAGCCAAACACACCCTTAACCACAGATCCAAACGCCCTTATTGGGTGCTGCTGTGGTGATGAAGGCGTGTGGTGATGGCGTCGGCGGCTGGTGGGGATGAAGGTGATGCGTCGACCATGGTGATGAAGGAGAGGGTGGTGTGGCGTGGGATGGCAGCGGCGGTGGTGTTGATGATGAGGGTGGCGTGACTGTGGTGGCTGTGGTGTGGCGACGAGGTGATGATGGCTGTGGTGTTGTGGAGACGACGTGGTGGTTATGGTGATGGTGGGGATGGGGTTTGCGTGGCATAGGTGGGATGGTACGAAGGTGGTGGTGTGGTAGGCGTCGGTTGGAGGTGGAGATGATGACGGGAGTGATGGTGTTCGGCTGAAGAAGATGATGGTGGTTGCCGGACCATGGCCTGAATCTGGCCGGAATATGGCCGGCAAAAAAGGGAGGCACCGAAAAACAATATGGAGAGGGGGAAGTGTGTGTTTAGTTTATGATATAATGAAATGAAAACCCTAGTTGCTATCTATTTATACTTAAAAGTATAAAATAAATGTGGCAAGTGCCACAAAGATTAAGGGGTGAAGCTGAAGATATAACTAGAAGGACCAAGAGTGTAACTTTTGTTAAATAATGGTTCGGGACACGTTTCGGTAAGTTAACGATTGATTTAAATTACGAAAATTGCACCATTGTTTTCCAAATAGTTTTTCCCATAAAAATGAGTATTTACATGACTTATTTTATAAATGTTTTTATAAAACTTATTTAAAATGTTTTTTTGTTATTTATTAGGTATCCCGGGTGAGCTTCGTCCGAAAAATAAACTTTAACTTGAACATTCACGTTTTTAAATAAACGTTTTTGAATAAAATATTAAATAATTTATTAAATATTTTCATTTAATAAAAGGTGATAATTAAATATAAATTTAATTATTTTTGTGTCGGTACGCGTTGTTTTCAAAATTTTGCGAGGTTATTTTAGTCATTTTCTGCTTGGTTTCAGGTCTCGGGTAAAACTGAAAAGTTGTCCGGAATGTCGTTTTACATCAAATTGCTTTAGAGTCTGAGTCGTGAAAACAAGATTTAGCGGATCATTTTTTATAAGTCAACTTAGGAATAATATATAGCTTCTCGTTTTCAAGTCAAATAAGTTTCAAAAATAAATTTGTAAATGAGGGATTATAATAATATTTATGATTTATTATTTAAATACGTTTCAAAAATTTACCGGCTACGTGGTAATCGTTTTTATGTGACCGTAAAAGGTCAAAAAGTCAAAAGTCAAATCGGACCCAAAAAGTCAAAGGGAAAAATAGTAATTTAAAATTACGAAAATTTTGGGTTGTGACATTATCAATCAAAATGTTGGATGAACTGTGGGATTTACTGAGACAAATCGCTGGAAGACTGGCTCAAACCGCTAGATTAAAATGGTGATCAAACCGCTAGAATCAATTGAGTTTAAACCGCTAATGATTGTTGTCAAACCACTAGTATAGGTAATGCCAAACCGCTAGTTGGAAGGAATCAAACCGCTAGACAAGAACATGCCAAACTGCTACTACAATACTTTCCAAACCGCTATTATAGCTGACCGTAAGCCGCTAACAATGTTTGACAAACCGCTAGAAGAATAAACGTCAAACTACTAGATTGAAACTGTTAAACCGCTAGAATACTTAATGCCAAACAACTAGATTAATAGATGCCAAACTGCTAGTTAAGTATGTCAAAATGCTAAACACGTTAGTCAAACTGTTGAAGATCCTGTGTCAACCCGCTAGTTAGCCAGACAAACCGCTAGATAAGAAGTGATCCGCTAGATAAGAAATGATCAAACTGCTAATCAAACCTTTCAAACCGCTAATACAACTGGCCAAACCGCTAATTTCGTTACTCAAACTGCTATTAGAATAGGACAAACCGCCAGTTTTACCAAAAAATGACTAACGAACCAAACACTCAAAAAACACATAAAAATCACAATTCTTAACGTTTTTTCTTGAAACTTTTTTCAAAACTAACTACGTTTAAGCTATAGCTAACCTAAACACACAAACTTGAATGTTTTTAACACCAAAATTATGACCACTTTATTTTCGAATGTAAAGGTATAAATAAACTTAAGTTTTCGCTTAGATTTGATCAAGAAATACGCACACAATCACATGTAATCACCCCATGACGACTGATACCGATTGTAGGATATCAGATTACACAATCTAACAAGTATGTAAGAGAGGGTATTTATAGTCTTACACATGAGTTGGGGCGTGTGGATCCACGAGCCGGCCTGGTTAGCTTACTTACTTAATTATACATTAACTACGAGCTAAGAACTAATATGTTTGTAAGTGATCGAGACTTTTCTAGATTCCTAACAACATTCTTCTGAATACCATTGGACAAGAGACCATCCATTGGATCAAGTATTTAGAAATCCTTCACAACTAGTTAGAACAAGAAGACAACTAGACACTAATGGCGAAATATGTATGTTTGCACTCACAGTGAGCCGAGCAGAACCAAAGAACATCAATGAAGCAATGGCTGATCATGCTTGGATAGAAGCGATGCATGAGGAACTTCATCAGTTTGAACGACTAGATGTTTGGGAATTAGTCAACTGACCATACGACAAAAATGTTATTAACATAGAATGGCTATGAAAAAACAAATGTTATGAAGAGAACAATGTAATCTACAACAAAGCACGTCTTGTGGCTAAGGGATATCATCAAGAAGAAGGAATAGACTTCGAAGAATCATTTGCACTAGTTGGTCGATTGGAAGCAGTCAGGACATTCGTTGCATATGCTGCACACAAATCATTCACTCTCTACCAGATGGAAGTCAAGACAACTTTTCTTAACGGACCTCTGAAGGAAGAAGTGTACGTAAGTTAACCAGACAGATTTTTTGATTCACATCATCCTGACAAAGTCTACCGTCTCAAAAAGGCACTTTATGGACTCAAGTAAGCTCCAAAAGCGTGGTACGGTGAACTCTCTAAATTCTTGGTATCCAAAGGTTTTTCCAAAGGTTCTGTTGATCTAACTATGTTCTCAATTAAACACGGGGAAGACATATTGCTTCTGCATTGTAAAACTTGATGCGGATGTTGCAAACGCAGAAGTTTTACAACCCTCCTAGGTAGAGTACCTAATCGTTGTAGTGTAGTACAGGTAAGACTCGGGGGATTGATCATTCTCTAGGGGAATAGTTTGGGTAGGTTTGAATTGTATGTTTACTAGGGTCTAGAGGCTGAGAGAAGATTATTTGTGTGTTTTTATGTTTTTTAGAAAGCAAGTAAAATCTCAGGTTAGAAGGGGGTTTGATTAAACTAATTAACTACTCCTAGTTCTATTCTAATCATAGAAAAGTAAAGGTGATGGAAAACTAGTATGGTTAAAAATGTGTTCACCTAATCATGCACTACTCCCTAGTTATTCTCTCTAGCTTTATTGCTCGTCACCCTCGTTAATGTAATGTGTAAGTATTTATCAATTCAAACACTTAACTCGGAATCCACCTAATGCAAGGTAGTATGAAGAATGTTGCGGGCTTCCTCTAACCTAGTCGTGTTTCCCTAGACGTCTATGCTAATGTAATATCTTATAGCTAGTCTTCTAAAGTCTAATGCGCACACCACTAACAAGAAGCAATAATAAAAGGGATAATTAACTAAATTTCATGCAATCATAAGCAAACACAATTTAAATTCAGCCAAGCATGTTAATTGAAAGCGAAGAACAATTAATCAAACAACACATAGATATATCAAATTATTAAAAGGGATAAAGAACTTCACTTCAATTAAACATGGAGTTATGATGAGTACACAAAGGTTAAGAAACCCTAAAATTCGACCTAATTGCATGCTCTAAAGCTTGCTCTCGTTCTCCAATTATTTTTCACAAATTTTCCACAAAAAACCTAAAAAACAAGGGTTCTATATATTGTTTAAGTTGTGACGTCGTCACCAAAATCTGTGACGTCGTCCCTTTGATACTTTGACGTCATCAAGAGAAATCCTGACGACGTCCCTCATGCACTGTAAGACTTTTCTTGATCAAATCCGGTTAGAGTTGCATTCTTGTCCCGTTTCTTCCCAAATTGAGCCCAAGTCACGTGTATTTCCTCCAAATGCCTTTCAAATGCTAAAACAATAAAAAGAAATGATTAAGTGCATAATTTAGGCATATTTGCATAATTTAGGCATATTTGCATAATTTACGGGGTTAAATGGCCTCTAAAAAGTGTATAAAATGACACCTCATCAAATACCCCTACACTTGGGATTTGCGTATCCCCAAGAAAATAAGCTTTTTTACCTAGTCAGTAGCAAAGTCTACGACATTTAACCTACCCAATAAATATAATTTATGGCACAACCGGATAGACCTTGTAATTAAAAGTACGGAAATTATATACTAGCACCTCACATAATTGTTTAGATTCTCTCTTTCTCTCGGTGTAATAATGAATTATAACAATGAATGGAAATGGGAAAATTAAACACTCACTACTTGTCATAGTATATAAATTACTATAAACTTGATAAAGGATCAAAACCTCTATCGCTTTGGCGTAAGCACCTAGGAATTAATATCAAAGAGGTCTTTAAAGGGTTGTAGCATTAGGTGTAGGGTAAAGGAAACACGATTAGGGATAATGGAGGAATTTTTAACTGGTGGCAAGTTAATCATTCACAAGAATACATGTAAAAGGCGTTGCTAAGCCAAGACTCGACCAAACTAGGACAATAATACAAACTCTACATTAAACTCTTTCTTTTTTTCTCGATACTTTCTTGACATAAACATAAGCAAGATGGCAACCCGTATTTCTAACATATTGTTTTTGCTTTTTTAATTTTTTAATACACTTTTGCCCTGCCATATACTTGAATATAAATAAATAAACATAACTCAGGGCATATAGTTGCACCCTTACACTTGAGTTTTTAATACTCAATAACACAATACTAACTAATGACCCGAATTGAGAATGATCAACAAAACATGGAGAATATTAGATAAACATGGGGGTAATGACTTAACTTTTCTTCCCTATTTCTCCATATAATAAAAACGACCAAGAATCCTAATCATCCCAAAACTCTGTACACTAACAATGACTCGACTTAGCAACAATGTAATCAAGTAAATGATTAACTAGGGTTAAACAAATGTGATAACAATAATGTACTAAAAATGAGTACATACAAGGAAGGCTAAGGCGATTTTGGGTGTAACATTTTAAGTAGGGTGTAAACAAATTTCAACTACTAAATACTCTAGAATAGTCTATTCGGGAATTCCTTCATCCAAACAAATCCTCTTTCGGTCATCTTAAAATACTTAAAAGAAGAAAACGAAAGGGATAAGCTCAGATAGGTGTACTAGGGGTATCTCGCACTAAAAATGAGTACAAAGCAAGGGTGTGGGTGTAGTTATATGACCAAGGAGATCATCATAACTATAACAAATACAGGCTAAAAACAAGGGTTTATCCTAATGCCTCTTATCACTTAGTAAATCCTAATCACACAAATGTGATCTCACTAGCAGTCTCGGGATGCATCGCTAAAGCAAGTTATAGAATTTATAATACTACCGGTACAGTCTCATAAGCATTAAAGATGAATGCTTTTATATTCCTAAAAATCTAGGGGCAAACCTCACATTTTTGGGGTGGAATTTTTGAGTGGTAAGGTTTTTGTGCTAGTAATATAACTCCTATCCATGAGATGCTTCTAATACTACAGTTTCACGGATATATGCCATAAATTTATTTTAAAATTTTGGCTAATTTTGGTATATAACGCATTTTTTTAATGACAAAGCAAATGCAATTGAAAGAATAGTTTCTAAGGCTTTTATTTCCTCATACACTTATTTTGAACATTTTTTCTAATGTTCTATGAGTACCTAAAAACGAATAAAGGGAAGATAATAAAGAAACGAGAGAAACTAATACTCCTCAGGTTTGCTCAATATCAGAGAAAAAACAAGATTATTCTGGCTAAATCTTTATCGAATAATCGTCCAAGTGAAAATCCAAAAAACTTTTGGACTCTTCTTATCTAATATAACCTGAAAATCAAAGATAAGAACAACTATACCAAGCGTAAAATCCTGTGGTAAATGATATATAACCCTTATTAATTAAGTACTAGACTCCTATGAAAGCAATAAAGATATGATGTATGTACTAATGTAATCGTGGTTTTCTGCAAGAGTTAGAAAAATAAAAAATTCTATAAATTAAACAAAAATAACTTTTCAAAAATTCAAAAAAAAACGTGAATTTCATTAGTGCTACAGTGGTGACGCCGTCAGGAATAATACCTAAACCCATCTCCACACACTGTGAAATTTTGTGGTTCCATTTTCTGGAAAAATTTCTACACAAATATCCTATTAATTATTTCTTAAAAAAGTTTTTTGCATAAACCACAAAAACGGTTAGTACAAACATATGACTCAAAACAAACAAACAAAACATAAAATGTGAATTAATCTAAAATTATGTTTTTACATGTTTGAAATTTTTGGTTATTAGAAACCGGATATTTTCCCCTACACTCAGAGCCATATATGAGGGTGTGCGATGTGTGCTACCGCGCAGGGCCTCACATATTTAGAGGCCTCAAAATTTACATTCCGTTATATAATTGAGGCCTCAAATTTAACTTTGAACAAAAATTGTTAACGTAATATAATTATATGTTGTAAATATTTATTAAATTTGAAGCTAGATCATTAAAATACTATGGTTTTTATTTCAACAACTAGTATAACATATCTTTAATTGTCATATTTATTTATCACATAAATTTTTGCACAGGGCCTCCGCTAGGTTAGCTACGTCACTGCCTACACTTATTTCATGCAAAATACCTTTGATTGCAATTAAGACGAGGTTAAAGACAAAACAAAACATGATCACATATATATCAAACATATAAGAACAAATAATAAAAGATAAAAACACACGACAATCCTAAAATGCATAAAATAAAAGATTGGGTTACCTTTTAATAATTTTTTTTATTAATGAGTCTTGTAGCTAGACTGGGAGTCACACACCTTACCAGTCCACACACCTTATGTGTCTCCTTCATCACTCAGACTACTGCTACTCCCTTCTAGTCCAGTTAAGTATTCGGGTCCTAATTCTAAACATTCTTTATAAAACCTCAATGTCTTATTCAACACATAATCTACTCCTCTCCTTTTGTCCTTCTCATTCCTAAAGTATACCGATTGCATGTGCTCTTTTTCCATATTCGACAATGATTTAAATTGATTTATATTATGCGGCATCATGTAAGCAATTTCATCGACTCCATTTGTGAATTTTACTATTCCTAATGATGAATCATAAGTCATGCAAGACACTTCAACAAATGGCTTTCCAAGCACTACTTGTGACAAGAAAGGGTCTATAACCGAACTAATGTCCTCTATAATCAAGAAATCCAAAACGTAAGTGAAATTTCCTACAAAATGTGCATTACTCTAACTCTTCCTGTGAAATTACTTATTCCTCTAAGACTCTCAGGATCATCCCTAGGTTCTAGTTGTCTTTTCATGATCCGATTGTATTGCATACGAGTCATGATGTTTATAGAGGAATTAAGATCTATGTAGGCCTTCTACACATGTACGTGTCCTATGTTGCATGGTATTTTAAGGTTCGAAGGACTTCCTCCTACAATGGTTAGGCGTCTCATAAACAAAGGCGGAATTAGGTCACACAATAAGTACTTATGATATGCTAATTCGCTTCTAGTTGGAAATTTATCAAAGTACTCGACACCTAATTCCTCTTCTTCTACTACATCATCGTCCTCTTCTAATTTTTCCTCACTAAAATCATCATACTTCTTAACTAACTCAACAAACATTACATCTCCATCATTTTCTTTCTTGTAAACAATTTTTGTATTAGATGATGGGGTAACTAATTTTAATGATTCAAGGAGTAAGTTGATCTTGCAAACTTTCTTATTAACAAGTGAGGTTGGTGATTCAGATGGTGATGGTGGGTTTGTGTTTTCCATAGTGAAGACTTAGTTACTTTAAAAACAAAATTACAAACAAACATACAAATAAAAGATAGATTAAAAAAAGCTGCACTAAAAAGGAAAAAGAAAAATCTTACTTGATAGGAATCTAGTGAGTAGACATAAGCTAGATAGAATCCAAAACCAATACCATTCCCAAGAAGCGGCTCCAAAATCTTGATGCGGATGTTTCAAACGTAGAAGTTTTATAACCCTCCTTGGCAGAGTACTTGATCGTTGTAGTGTAGTATAGGCAAGGCTCGAGGGATTGATCGTTCTCTAGAGGAATAGTTTGGGTAGGTTCGAATTGTATGTTTACTAGGGTCTAGAGGTTGAGAGAAGATTATTTTTGTGTTTTTATGTTTTTTAGAAAGCAAGTAAAATCTCGGGTTAAAAGGGGGTTTGATTGAACTAATTAACTACTCCTAATTCTATTCTAATTGCAGAAAAGTAAAGGTGATGGAAAACTCGTATGGTTAAACAAATGTGTTCACCTAATCATGCTTTACTCCCTAGTTATTCTCTCTAGTTTTATTGCCTGTCACCCTCGTTAATGTAATGTGTAAGTATTTATCAATTCAAACACTTAACTCGGAATCCACCCAATACAAGATAATATGAAGACTGTTGTGGGCTTCCTCTAACCTAGTCGCGTTTCCCTAGACGTCTATGCTAATGTAATATCTTATAGCTAGTTTTCTAAAGCCTAACTCGCACACCACTAACAATAAGGAATAACAAAAAGGATAATTAAATAAGTTTCATGCAATCATAAGCAAACATAATTTAAATTCAGCCAAGCATGTTAATTGAAAGCGAAGAATAATTAATCAAACAACACATAAACATATCGAATGATTAAAAGGGATAAAGAACTTCACTTCAATTAAACATGAAGTTATGATGAGTACACAAGGGTTAAGAAACCATAAAATTCGACCTAATTTCCTGCTCTAAATCTTACTCTCGTTCTCCAATGATTTTTCATAAATTTTCCACATAAAACCTAAAAAACAAGGGTTCTATATATAGAGTTTAAGTTGTGATGTCGTCTCATACAAGTCGTGATGTCGTCAACCCGTATAATCTTATATGGGCTTCTCTATGTCGGCTCCTTGAAACTTTGACGGCATCAAGAGAAATTGTGACGTTGTCTCCACGCACTGTATGCCATCTCTTGATCAAAATCGTGTAGAGTTGAATTCTTGTCTTGTTTCTTCCCAAATTGAGCCAAAGTCACGTGTATTTCCTCCAAATGCCTTCCAAAAGCTAAAAGAACAAAAAGAAATGATTAAGTGCATAATATGGGCATATTTGCATGATTTAGGGGGTTAAATGGCCTTGAAAAAGTGTATGAAATGACACCTCATCAGGCAACAACAACGTTGATAACCTGTAAACACAAATTCAGGCACATAAACGTATACATAATGCTACGTCACACCAAAACATTAGTGATAAAACACGTACCCATCCTTCGACAATCATGCTTTCCATAACCTCTAACCAGTGGCATGCAGAAAACAACATCATCAATAACCTAAGTACACAAATTTAGACATAAGAACATATATGTAACTAATTACTTCCAAAAGTATATAAAGAATTGGGAACTCTAAACCTATAAAGACACATATAAAAGTGTATTACCATTTGCCCATACCCAAACAAAACATAATTTAGAACTATATTTTACTTTAAAACACAAAGAAACGCTGATACAGTCCAAACCAAACCTTAAATGACACAATTCTGACAACGGGTCATAACAACATCACAACAATGTAAATGCCACCAAAACTAAATGCAAAAAGAAAACAACAAAACACAACATGCATGAAGTAGGCCAAACCTTCTTTGGACATAAAATGAAATGACATCATCTATAAGCAACAGGCAACTCTTTTCGCCTTAAGCATACCCTAAATCATGACACATTTAAACAACATCGCACTTTTTTGCACAAAACCAACGTCATAAAATCATCGTTAGGCTCAAATAACACACAGCAAAACAATAGACGAACTGCAGTTGTTTTTGGCAAAAAAATTACAACGTAGCGGGTGACCAGATCATCATGTCAATACAAATACTATCAAAACTAAATGCATAAATCACTATCAAAACACATTACCCATAAAGCAATGAATACTTTGTTTCTGCAAAAAATAAATGGTACCATTTATACACAACCTGACAATTTACGACAAATCAGGCATACATTTCTTTCTATATAACAATACACAACAAACAACATCCACCACCTTAAGCATAACCTTAATAATCAAAACCCATTGACAATCAACAAAAAAATAGATCAATAACATGCAACACTCAGACCACGTTCAAATCAACAAAAACCAAAAATCAACTACACGCAATAAACCTAGCCTAAAAATGCACGCCAACCACAAACGTTAACACCAAGAATCAAACTTTTCAAAAACCATTATCAAACATTAAACATAATCTGATCACCCAATCATAATCCCTAACAAAAACCCTAAATCAATTATAGCTCTAAAAAGATATATATGAATCAATCAAATAAAAGAAAACACACAACTCACAAGAAACAAAAATCTACTACACCTTCGGCCTTTGCATTCCGAAAATGTCTCTGTGTGTGAAACTACGCCGATCTTTACCGGTGTGTGTGTAAGATTTGAATTTTTTTTCCATATATATTGGCTGCATTCAAAATGATGTCGTTGAGGCTAATAAGCTGGAAAGCAAACCCAAAACGACCGCATTTGATGATCCAACGACATCGTTTTGGGCCTTTCACTCACATTCGACCCTTTCCAACAGCAAAACGACATTATTTTTATACCTTTAAAACTTTGTCGTTTGATTCGCTATTGTATATAAGAGTAATATATATAGTACATTATAATAGATTGGATTTTACATTTGTGAATAATTGATGTATGTACGCTATATAAATCATTATAATAACTTTTAAAATGAATATGTATTTTTTTATCCTGCAGATTTTATAAAAGTTAAAATTGAAATGAATCTGTTTTATCTATTAAAAAGATAATGAGCTGACATTATTAAAATATCAGTTGAGCTGATGTGTCAAGCAATGGGCATGAAATTGAGTTTTATATACGGTATTTATGATGTCATTAGTTTATTTCTGTAGTTTTTCTTCTTAAATATTAATACCGTATATGTGCACTTTTTTAAGCCTTCCATATGAATCCACGCTTGCAATGCAACCTTACCTCATCATGTTTGTTCAGATAAGCAAAATTAAGCTTATTAATCTGATACTAAACAACTTATTGTTTTTGCTTGAACTTATTCTTTGGTTCTAGTTGTATCTTTGTTTTGTAGCAATAAAGTTTAGGGGCTTAAAGTACATTACTGGATTCTTGGTTTATGTTTTTGAGAAGCTTTATGCTGCAAGTGACAAGTTAATGTTTCCAAGGGCTGAAGATGTAATATTCGTGGCTATATAAAGCCTTACCCGATTAAGATTTGATTCATTCATGATCTCTCTCTCTCTCTCTCTCTAATAATCCTTTACATCATTCTCTTTCTCTAAAATCATACCACTCTCTCTTGTAATTATTTGGTTAAGATCACCTTGATCTTGATCTATTTACTTCGTAATCGTTTGATTATTATCATTTAGACAATAATATGTTATTGTAATAGTTAGTTGGTAATCTATGCCAACTAATTTGTTCTTATATTAGATTCCATTATTATTTAAGGTTTAGATTATTGTTTTGATACCATCGCACATGGTATCATAGC